>JBCJKH010027501.1:0-19393 GCA_039877255.1 Loriculus beryllinus | reverse complement strand
AGAAAAGAAAAGAAAAGAAAAGAAAAGAAAAGAAAAGAAAAGAAAAGAAAAGAAAAGAAAAGAAAAGAAAAGAAAAAGAAAGCATAATATGGTTATATGAGAATGCCAGAATGCTGTGGTATAATCATACTGAGTGTTAAAAGTACTGTAGACCTAGTTCCTGGCTGGAAACTGATGTTCGGATTGCCCATCTAGGACCACACAGCTTAGCTTACCTTCTCTGCTGGCAAGAAATGCTGGAAGCATGGGTTAAGATATAGCTATGAAGTGGCCTTTGGAGCAGGTGGAGGCACAGGTTAACAGAGTCTATACCATGATAAAGCCCAGGACTTTCCCAGAGAGAAAATTTAAGACAGATTTGTACTGAAGTAGACCTACCTGGATGCTGAAAATCTGTCTTAACATTTTAGCTTCTCTATAAGAGCCAGCAGCAATACGTATTATTGTTTAACATTTTCCCTGGCTTCCTGAGTGTCCTAAACAAGCTGTAATCAATACTCAACAGAAGTTTTTTGGAAAGCCACCACAAAAACGTGACAAAAAGCACTTCAAATGAAATACAGACTTATGTTCTGTCCACTCCCAAACTAATGGGAAATAACTACACCATTTCCTCTTGAGGTGTTTTTCCATGTCAGGATTTTCTAAGTTGCTCATTGCCACCATGCCTGATCTTAATCCACAGCTGCTCACTGAGGCATAGGTAAGTGGCTTCCTTAAGGTTGCACAAGAAGTTCAAAGCAACATTTTGAACCAAGCTCAACTCTTGGGACTCTTATGTATATTACCCGTTAGGTTTTCTTCCCTCCCCTTACCTCTAGGAATGGAAACAGACCACAAACACCATACTTCTTAGAGCAAATTACCTACTTTGTTATTCTGTCTTTCAACTTTTGCCATAAATTCCACTTCATTAACGTTGGCTGAAACACCTCAGCGAGCTGCATTACTTGGGCTATAAAATGTGTCTGGCTAGTAGGCAGGAGAATCTCTTTAGTCACGACCATGCAAAAGAGCAGGATTAGGAGGCTCTGGCTGTTCTGACATGAATTGTCAGTGGACAGTAGTGAACACAGATTTCTATTTTTGGTTTGTTTTTTTTTTTTAGCTGACCACCACTCTGTTGAAGTGACAATGTCTCTCACAACACACTGTGGAAAAGCGCTTTGCACCGTCTGCTAGTGGATGATGATTTCAAATGGATAGCCTGTGCAACCCTGCAAGTGAAATCCCATCTGGATTAAGTCTTTCCTCTCTGAGGCACGTCTCAGAGTGACAAGCTAGCCAGCAGCTCAGCCCATCTGCAGATCATTACTGGTATGTGTGACAAAGGAAACACCTGAGCAGGGAAGCATGGAGTTCACAGGTGGTGATGTCTAGGGAACAGGGTGAGCTCTGGAGGGCAGCTGGAAAGCCTCAGACCACCAACGTTTTAGCAAGGTTTGACTGTGCACCTTCTGTGCAGTGCTCTGATAACCTAAGGGTCAGGTGCAGGAACGGGGGAGAGATGCTGAACTTTCATGAAGAATGCAAGAATACAGATTAATCCTCCCATTTTGAAAGGGTATGTGATAGTTGGATTCTGAAGTATTTGCATTGGAGCTGAAAATACTCCTCTGGAGAATGAAGTTTGTCCTGGTTTGGTATCTCAAAAGCAGTAAGGTACTACAATAGAGTTCAAGAGATGCTTGTTTTATTCTGTTGGTGGGCCAGTCCACAGAACTGGAGACAGAAATGATCTACTGGTTTCCATTGACTTCATAGTCTGTAGCAGGCCAAAATAATGAGCAGACCTGGATAATTAAGGTGTTTTTTTTTTTTTAAAGAATACTTGTAGCTTTCTATAAGAATATGTTGAAATGCCGGGAAATGAACATTCATCAACTCCAAACAGCTGTTATTTACAAAAACAGATAAACACCTTCCTTCACAGGGAGGTTGTATTTGCAGTTTTATTTATCAAGCCACTTATGAGAAAAAAGGTGGTTTGTGCCTGACAGCACACAGAGAGCTGAAAGGACAGGTGTGAGAGCAGAGATTTTACTTGCCTGGATTTTTCAGGGTAGAGACAATCTAAAATCCAATGCCACAAAACCACTGCCCCTCCAAAACACTGTGGCTTTGTGGAGGTCTCTGTTTTTGTTTCGCTCATCTTCCTACACTGTAATAACAATGTATCTGGGTTTTTTGTTCCTCTCCAAGTGAAGCATGGGAAATGAGAAGATTGACGTAGGTATATGTTTAGCTAAATTAAAGAAAGAGAATGTGAGAGAGATAAACAAGCAATCAGTAAGACAGCTACTGAATTTTGCCACCAGTAACATCTCTTGAAAGTGATCAGCAGCATTCAAATCTCTTTGCTCTGAGAAAAGACAAGGCAAAGTGCACAGCTTCTTTATGCTCCTAAGTGGTTTTCCCCATCAGAGACAACTATGTTCATAAGAATATTTGAATGTGAAAAGCACTGGTGAATTGGGTGAATCTTTATACTGAATACTTGGGGCACAAAAGCTTAAATTGCACTTGATTGTTGCTGAACTACTGCTCTTCCACTCATCAGAGCCGGAAAAGGGACAGTGAGAGAGAACTGAAGAAGAAAATAAGATGGGGTAGAATAAATACCATGAGAAAAATTAAAACAAACTGTGAAAAGAAACTCAAGGAGTAAAGAAACATAGAAATAAATAACACAAGGAGAATACGGTCTTCAAAACTATATGAAGCAGGCCGTTATTCCAAATTTTTTACTGCTCCTAAAAGCATAGACTTCAGCATTATCTTTAAAAGCAAGGAAAAAAAAAAATAAAAGTGTATGTCACTTAAAGTAAGAAAAGAAAACTCACAGAATTAAAAGTCAGTGAGATTCACTTCATTTGCAGAGAAAATACAAACATCTGAGAGAGTCCTGTGAGCATCTACAAGGTACCAGAGCAAGAAATGACCGAGTGGAAGCAAACAAAACATGCCAGATAATGCATTACAGAAGTAAATGAAGGTTAATAGGCCTTCTGGATTAAGCAAAAAAAGTAGGTGTCAAACGTCTTGAATTTAGTCATGTTTTTGACACTGTCTCACATGATAGTCAACAAAAATAAATGAAGGATACACTGACAGAATATAACTTTGGAAAATTCACAGAAAAAGTAGTTAACACCAGTTCGCTGTCTGACCAGAAAGATAGACTCTTCAAACTCTATCTTGGGCCCAATGCTATTACTTAGTTTAATTATGATCCTAGATGGTAGAATACTAAAACTTCAGATAATAATACTGACCATACAGTATTTCTAACCAGAGTTATCAAAGTAGTTGTCAGTGCTCAAGGCCAGGTTGGAAAGAGTCTTGGGTGACATGGCTTAGTGTGTGTCCCTACCCATAGCAGGGGGGTTGGAACTAGATGGTCTTAAGGTCCTTTCCAACCCTGACTATTCTATGATTTTATGACACCAAGCCAGGAAGTACTGCAAAGACTTTGGAGGATGACAATTATAGTGGCAAACTGGGAAAAGGACTGAAAGTGAAGAGGGTGCAACTCAGTGTAGAGCGCAAGGTGGTATGCCTGGGTCTGAGACATGGTTTGCAAGACAGCAGTGTGAATGGCAAAGCACTCATTCTTCATGAAGGATCTGGCTGCCAGAGAGAACATGAAATGAACATGAGTCAGGAAGGTCAGACTGTTGCCAAAAAGGCAAACATCTTACTGGATTGTATAAACAATGCTGGCATATCTAAGAAACATGAAATAGTCCTGCCTTCTCATCACAGCTGGAGCACTGGGTCCAGTGTGGGGCACTGCATTTCAAGAAAGATGCGAATCAGCTGGAAAGAGTCCAAGGAGAGGAGCAAGAGCAGTCAAGGGTCTGGAAAACATGACCTGTGAGGAAAGACTAAAGGCAGTGAGGTTGTTTAGTCTACAGAGGGGCAATCTGGAGGGATGTATGATAGGTCTTCAAATGTTTAAAAGGTAGCTGCAAAGAGGAAAGTAATAAATCGTGAATATCCCAAAGAAGTAGCAGGCTTAACTTTGAGGAAAAGAGATTAAGGGTAGAAACAATGAAATGTTTTCTGTGATAGTAACAGGATTGATTGGCTAAGAAGCCTATACAAACTCCACTGTATGAGGGTTGATAAACAGGTTGGACAATCTGTCAAGAATAATTTAGGAGCAGCTGATCCTGACTTGGTAGAAGGGATGGCCTAAATGATCCCTTGAGATGCCTTCCAGGCTTATTTCTACAACAGTATAATCAATGTGTAGAAGAAAGCTACGGATTTAAATTAGTTAGGGTGGCTGACGCAGAAAGGGACCTAGGAACCGAAATATTCATTCATAAAGGTTATTAAATTTTAAGTTATATGTTCACGACCTTCCCTTCCTTAAAATAAGATGTTCTCATAAGGGCAGGGGCAGATCTCACCAAGCACAATAGAATTTGGGGATGTAACACCCATGTTGAACTGTACCAGCTATCTTTAGAGATCTCAGGTCCTCCAAATGGGATACTGATTAACTGCATATTTTTTTTGTTGTTTGTTTGTTAGTTGGGGGAGGGGGTTCTTTGGCAATGAGATACTTGTGCTTAATCAAATATGCTTCTAGAAAGGTCAGATCTGATAGGAGCAAGGTTACATATATATATATATATATATATATGTATGTATGTATGTATGTATGTATGTATCTCCATAATTTGATTCCAGATCTGGGCTTGTTTAAAATTATGAGTCTAAACATATTTAGAGCACTTTTCCCTTCATTTTATCCAATCCTTTATTTTGTAACATATACATGAGTGTTTCATCTTCTCAACAAAGATAATTTGTAGTAGTCACTTTATCAAAAAGTCCTCCTGATACGTGTCCGTCATTTTGTATTTTAACCTGTCTTTCTGATTCTTTGCTTGTCTTGAAATCTCTAAATAAGCTTCACAGTGCGTATCCTAGAGTTCTAATCAATTAGTGAGTTCACACCATCAGTGCGTTCCAACCAAAGAAAACAGGATTTTGTGGAAATTATGCAAGATTTTTCAGAATTTGTATAGGTCTACTATTTGACTTACAGTTGTTTGATCTTTAGAAAGAAGCCCTGTTTCAATGAAATTTATAGAAATTAAATGTATGTAAGACCTGCAAATTCAGAGCCCTGCAAATGACTGTGTGCTATAGATCTCAGTGTATGGCTCATGTTGGGTGCTTGTGAAATGCATCTATCAGCAACAGACAGTTACCTTAAAAGAGATCTGCATCCAGGTAGATGTTTTATAGACTGTCAGGCCACACTGCTGGTTTACATTTGAGGAATTACTTTGGAAGAACAAGGCGGGTTCTATTTTTGACATTTCAGCAATGAGACCACTTGTACATTATGACCCAATTTGATTTACTGTAAGAAAATAAGAGTGCTGTAATTTGTAAAAGACATTTATTACATGAGTCAAAAAAAAGCAAAAAAGGGGAGGGAAGGGGGAGAGAAAGCAGCTTAACGTCTCTGTCCATCCCCATCTGGTTTTATTTTAATCTCACTCTAGTCACATATGAAATTTTGCTTAGCTGTCTTCATTTTCTTAGTCAATCTTGATTAATGGCCTTCAAAGTAAAAATAATTGGCCTGCATCAGGCTTGTTTTATAACTCTCGTTCACAAAGAATGTGAAAGGCTGGAAAATGAGCCTAAACAGAAGGAATGCATTACGTTAGCCTTTGAGAAAGAGCAGTCCTCCAGTTGTGTTTCACTGTGTATTTTTATAACAGGCGCCTCCTTGACTGTCCATGATATTGCAGATATGCAGTGCCAAAAGCTTTTGTATACTTCATCAGGCTGACCATGTCACCTCGCAGTCTCCAGCAGCCACATGTGCGCAGGCAGAAGGAGGGAGGCAGAGCCATCCCCGCAAAGCAGAGCACCTCAACATGGGCTGCGCAACGTGGGGCAGGCACTCTAGGAAGATGAAGGGATGCTTTTGAGCAAGTGCCCTCTAGTTGCTCTGGTCCTGATGTTAAACTTCAAGAGAGTTGCCATGCAATTTAAGCACTGTGGATCTCCCTCAAGCACAGAAAAGCAGTCATCTGTTGATTTTATCTGGGGTAAATATGGCCCTGTGGCTTTATAATTACCTTTTTTTCCTTCAGTAAATGCAGTCCTGGTAGAACAATCAAGGAAACTGATTATAAAATTTATATTTTTAAAAATCTTTCATGTTATAAAAGATTGCAACAATTCAATGAGCTCATTTTTTTTTTTTTTTTTTTTTTGAAATAAACAGAGTATGCACTCATATTTAAGGAAAAAAAGTGTGAATTTTCTTTGTCATATCAGGTAAGGACCCGACACGGAAAGTTAGTTTCTGCTGGGACAAGCATTGTTTTGAGCTTGCTTTATTGCTGTCAGAAAGTTAGGGAGATTCAGTCTAGTCCCTCCTTTGTGTAATGTATAAAGCAGATTATTGTGCTTGCATGATTATGGCAAGATTCATTATTATGTCCCACTTACCAAAAAGGAAGTCAGCTCTCTGTTGCATGTCTTAGGCATGAAAACTATTACTTAGATGTTAACCAAAGGGAAAAAAAGTTCCTCATTTTAATTATTTGTGTTAATGTGGGAATATTTGCATATATCATAATAGTGCTGTGAAGTTATTATGCCATTATATTTATTTCCTTGTATAGTTTTGAGATAGGAACAGTTTATGCTTTTCCTGATGCTTTTCATGTAACAGCCTCAACATATGAACTGAACTTCCATTAAGCTTCCTAGGATTTCTCTGGAGTATGCATGTGATATACTTAACGATACTTTTGCCAGACATGGCTGGATCCAAACTTGGTCTGGAGAGAAACACTTTTCCCAGAGTAGCTGAGACCAGCTGCCGAGTCCTGTATCTTCTCTTCTCCCAGCAAAGCAAGCAGGGGTTACACAGATGGTATTTTCATGTCAGTGTAGATCAAGCTGAGCATTAACCTCATGGCATGGACCAAAATCAATCTGCAGGGCTGCCTGTATTTGGTGGGAGAGGAATGCATGTTTTCTTCTTTTCAGAAACTGGCATGCAAAATACAGATATCAAGAGATCCCGTTCCCCACACTCCAGCATTTTCTATGCTGTTTTTTAAACAGTTCATGATGTATTATAACCCAGACAACTGACCTTTAACAAAGCACAGCCCCACCGTAACACTCCTTTTAAATGCCTCACCAGCTTTTGGAAAGTTGGTTTTATAGCAGCTCCTGTTAGACCAAGGGCAGGTAGCCAAGGTACATGAAGAGCAGAAAGCAGCCTGCTGTGATCTCCCTCCTACTGCAATGTGTCTGATTCTTCAGCTGCAAAGTCTTCTCAGTCCCTACAATCTTTTCTTCAGGAGACTTCTGGACCTTCTCAAGAACTGAACAGAGGAGAGACACCTTTGCCAGACATACGCTTGAGAAAATGTCACCAGCTGGAGAAACAATAGTACAAACTCCATAACATTTAAAACTAAAAATTATGGCAGCGCCCTCTTTTTCCATGGACATGTTTTTCAAGGATTAATCATTCCCACCGTTAAAACCTCTGGTTCAGCTTTTCTTGGGCTACACCATGTCATTGCTCCTATTACCTGTTCTTCTCATTATCCACTCCAGCCACTTGTTTTGCCATAAATTTAATAAAAAGGAAGCTTTTGGGGGTAAATTTTCCATAAATTTCCTTTCAAAATTGCTGTCGTTCTTTAAATAAAAGGAAGGTTTTAATCTTATCTGAAAGACGTTATATCTCTTTTCTTTTAGAACTAGTTTGTTTGCTTTGTGGAAATAAGCAATTTTGGAGTTTGTTTGCTTCCGTTTGACTTGAAACAAAATTTTTCTTTTGGATTACTTGTTTTGATTTGATCAGCAGCTCTCCCAGTCAATTACTTGCATAGTTCAATTTGTTACTGCCTATGTGAAGCTGTCCGAGTTTCCTGTTACACTGCTCCTATATGACAGTGGAAAATTACTGAGAACATCATCACATTAACTTAGGAATCAGTGGAGTATTTTGTCTTGTACTGTGTGTAGGAAGCGTACTAGAATTAGGAAAGGTACCCTAGACAAGGGTAGCAGATATCCACAGATAATGTGTGGCTTTTTTAAGCAAAGAGGCCTCAGTTGAAAAGAAATAGCATTTTGAGGATATGACAGAAGTACATCAAGTCATGGATGCTTCAGAGAATGTAAATAGGGAGTCCACTATTTCTCACAACAGAAGAATGAGGGGAATCCAGTGGTGCTACCAAGCAGCAGATTTAAAAGAAAGGGAATTATTTCTTCTGCACCAGCCATTTTGTATCACACCGTGCTGCAGAGACCAAAGTTTGAAGTGGATTAGTAAGAAATTACACTTTCCTATGGTTTGATCAGATTGAAACAAATGTCAAAGGGAGGTGGGCAGTTCTTCCCTGCTGCTGTTGCTGTTTCTCTGCAACTGGTTCTGCTTCATGGGCAGGACCTGGCTGGGGGCTGTCAGTCCAGTGGACTGGCTGGGACATGTGCTGGTCCTGCCTTGCTGGGAACACCGCTGCCTTCAGGCACTGTGCAGCCCAGCATCAGCATCCTGCTTTTCAGATGTCGGAGAGGCAAACCAGTGACTCAGTGACCCATGTGTGGTTCCATGCTGTGCACAAGCGCTTTACAAGTGTGAGGTAGCACAACTGTGTTGTAAGTTTTGAAGAAACAAGGGGATAGAAGTACCAGGGGAAAGTAGCACATAGTTTGCTATGTTTGCACAATGTTTACTTGAAGATGAAAAATAAATACCTAATTATTGGAATGGGAAAGGAGGAATAGCCATGTGCAGTCTCTGTGAGAGTACTCAAAGGCTATCCCACTTCTTTATTTTTATTCTTTGAATAAGAGCTTCTCAGAACAGGCTATCTGAAGGGAGCTGGTGTACGATGAGGAATGCTGAAACTCATATACATATTGTTGTATAATCTTTTCATAATTCCAGTGTGATACATGAACCTGTGATAGAAGTGGGCAGCAGAAGAGTTGAGAATGGGGACATTTTGTATATTATAGTTTATAAATTAATTTTGTTTCTTTTTTGTTTCTTCCCCCCCCATTCTAATTGGCATATCTTCTTTTCTGGAAATTGATTTTTCAGTTCAAAGAAGCATTCAAAGGAAAACGAAAAAAGAAACTGAGGACATTTTGAACCCATTTACATACTTCTAAAGAATTAATTCACTTTTTCAGAGGAAGTGAGAGAGAAGTATTTACATTTACTTACCTCAAAAGAAGCTATGAAAAAAATTAACACTTTCATCCAATTTTATTTATGATGCATTTTGTTTTTTGCTAAGGGAAGTCGGCACATTTTTTACCTCTGTCTTATAGGACAGAGGTAAAAATATCTAGAATTTGCAGGTAATTGCATGAGGTATGTAGGTATGTACTTAGAATACTTACAACTGCTTGATGTAGGAGTTGACCTTGCCTTGCTCTTTTTCCACAAGAACTTTTTGAATTATTAAAATCTAACGATTTTGGTTTTGCAGTACTGATATACTTACCTACATGTGAGCAATGGACTTTATGTAAACATTGCCAGACAATCTGTGACATGCAGTCATTTCTAGTTAATTTAAGTTTCAGAAATGAAGTCTTCTTCATGCTAGCAGCAGATCATTCAAAAAGTTATTATTGCAGCTTATGGTGGTGGTAGTATAAAATGTCATGATGCTCTCCTTGGATGTGAGAGTGGATATTAATCTGAAACTGCTTCCTTTGGTTGCTTAGGCTGAACCCTCCAATGTGAAAATGCATTTATTTGTTTGTCTAAAAAGATTTAGGATTGCACATCATCTTTATCCATCGTAAATATTTTGTTGCATACAGTATACTAATTATTGTTGAACTGAAGTGTTTTCCTAGCCCCAGTGGCATAATGGAAATTATACTTCAAAATGCATAATATTCTTGGAGAGGGAATATAGACTTAGTAAAGAACATCATCATTTTGCTATAATGGTAACATACCTATTTACATAATGATAATGTACATATTTACTGCCAAGAATGTTTGTTCTGCATTAGTGTTAGTAATGTAGCAGGGAGACTTGTGAAATGGAACTTTGATCTGTGTCTGGTGGCTGTTGTCTTGCAGGGGCGCAAAGAAGGGAGATCAGGAGATGGGGTGTTTCTGAGAAAAAATATAAAAGGAAAAAGGAGTAAGGTTATGTGCTAAGCTTGCATTGTGTACGAGATCAGATCTGCACATGCCCATTTGCTTTCCTTTCTTCTTTTTTTTCTGAGGGACCTTGTCTGTTAAGTAAGTGAAAATCCTTTGTGAGATTCCTGGCAGCAGGCATCAAAAAGATGCTAAAAGTCTATGTAAGCTGCGTGCTCTCTCTTTGAACACATTCTCAAGTAATGCCACCGTTGGAATCATTTAATCTGAGAGATGAAAAAGAAAAAAAATCTACATTTTTGGTTTCATTTCAAAACGTGTAAATCTCTGTATACATCTAAAGAAGTGGGAAATCTTACTTTTGGAGGAGACAGGAAAAAAAGTTAAGAGAAACTGTTTGGTGAGCTGTCATATGTTTTCTGAACTTTTTGTAATAGGAAGAATTCTCTAAAGAGCCCTTTTCTTCACTCCTCTAACAAAGGCATGTCCCAGTTTATTAAAAAATCATACACAACAATGCTGCCTGCCAGGTTTTATAGCCCTAATGAAAATTTGGTCCAGAGCACAAGAAATAGCTGGAAAAATGCCTGAAATTTCCCTGTCGCAGATGTTTCAACAGAAGGTGCTTGCATGCCATTCGTTAATGTAACGCCATACGGGACTCGGTATGACCACTGCAATAACCAGTAAGTAACACACGCAGTGTGCGCATCACTGCGCCAAATTTTCCGTCTGTTGTGTGGGGCTTGTATCCTGTGGATTGAGACGTACCTTGATAAAACTGTATTGTCATTGAATGATAATATTTGTGGATCACTCTGCTAGAAAACATCCTATGAAGAATGTGGGAGGTCTGTGTAAAGAGTCAGTGCAGCTCATTGGCATTGCAGTCAGTTAGCAAGGATGGGAATGTTAGTATTTATCCCCCTTTTTTTTAGCCTATCTTTCAGATGCCAATTTACAGGAGCAGTACTCCAGATATTAAAGCACTTTCTCTTTGAGAGAGGCTGTTGAATTTTAATCTCAGGCATTATGTAATTAAAAGGGGCATGTGAAATACAGTAATTATCAATACAGTGAAAAAAATTACACAGACATAACATTCTCCTGGGATAATTATTTTTTATTTTGTAAGTTTAAGAGAGGAATGGACTGAAAGGAAAATGAGAAAAAAAAACAAAACAAACTTGAAGTACAATGTACTTCATCAGCTCCAGTTTTTCTATCCTGAAAGGCAGAGAAGCACCCAAGTAATTGACTACAAATATTTCCTTGTGCACACAGATAAATACTGTCTGTGGTGGTGTGGCCTAGTAGAGCTGGGAGTTGTGTGTACAAATCACCCATGCTGTAGTGAGGATGTACATAAGAGCTTTTTAAGGACCAAACAGTCACCCTTACAAACATTTCTGCAAGGGTTAAATCTGCTAATGACAAGGCGGGTAGAGAGGCTTTTGTGATTTTTTATATTCTTCCTCTCTGTTCAACAATAGGATTTCCTGGACAGTTGCTGTCTCTTTTGTGCAACAATGACCTAAGCAGGAAAAAGTGCTGAGTCTGATTTACTTAAAATTTGAGTTTGGGTTCAAGGTTGAGTAAGGGCTGAGATTCAACAGAAATAAGGCTTTTCCCATCAGAATAATAAAGGTACCATCAGGTTTTGTTAAGCATGTCACCAGATTTTATTCTTATCTGAAATGAATCTGAAAAATCTCTATAGGTTTGACACAGAACCAAAATCACTGAAACAAATTCAGTATCTGGCTTGTGAAGCTACATTCAGGGAACTTGAGTTTACATCTCATGAAAGACGAGGCTTTGTCTGTAGTGGTCCTAGTAAACTTATATCCTCCCCCATTAAATCCAGATAGGCTATTTATGTTCTTTCACTTCCTTTAAGTGTCACTTCTTTTTTAAGATAGAACTAAACATAGATGTTTCTAAGAATATGTAAAACTACATGAGTAGGAGTAACAGTGGTATCTCCAGACAAATGGAGATCACTACATCACAGTAAAGATTGTACATTTTGTTTGCTAATCACTATTGACAGGACAGTGCTACCGGGTTTGGGGTTTTTTTGCTATTTTACTTTGTAAGTGTTTTCATGTACAACTTTTCATTCATAATTCAAATCTTAGATCTTCAGATTAGGTCTCTGCCAGTGGGTTTTCATGACACTGTGGATTCGAGAGAATGCCCAGGACATTCCTGTTCAGGAAAGCAATCTATCTTTAATGATTCCATAGCCAAGTTCACAGTTGGGTTTACTGCTGCCAGGGAAGGAAGACTTGGGGCGCATCCGGTTTTGGCTCCTTGCAGAGTCATCAGCTGCCCCTGCTCTGATGTCGGCAGCAGAAAGGACCAGGCAGCCCAACCCTTTGACGCTGCTCTCCATCCCAGTTCAACTCATTTGAACCATTCTTCCTGTGGCAGGACTGCCCTGACCCTCCTCAGATTTGTGCCATGCCAATGTTGAAAGATCTTGAGTGTGCTCTGCCATCAAAGACGAGGTGTTCAGAGCTCAGGCATATCAATTGCACAGATTGTTCCTGGGACTTCTGTTTAAAAATTACATAAAAGCCAACATAATCTCATCATGTGCACGGTTAGCCTAATCTCATCTCAGACACAGTCTGTAAGAAAGGCAGAGAGAACTGCCTCTAAAGCCTTTGCAAACTGAAGCTCAAGAAACTTGCAAATAAAATGTAATTGTATGAATGGAAAAAAACATAATTATCCAACCTTTCCTTTGATCTGGGAAGAGATCAGCATTATTAGAATAGATTAATTGCAGTAAATCAATAGTATCTGTTGGCTGTACAATCATTATTATCTGTTTTTCCTGGATATAGAACTGTTTGAATTTGCAAATCAAATTTCCCTGCACTGTATACACTTTCTTTCTGGAAGTTAAAGTAAATGGTTATTACAGAATCACTCTAGAAGAAAAGTATGGGGAGGTGGAAGAGGAGGAAGAAAAGCAAAGAAAAGAATAAGAAGTACCTTGATTAATGCCCACCAGGATGAATCATTCTGCAAGGATTTTGTTCTAGCCTGTTGTCTCAGAAAAGAGGTGTGCTGTTTTACTCCCCTAAGCATGTATTTATTTGTAATTTGTTTTGCCTTTTGTAAGATTTCTTTTGTAAGCACACACCTGCTCTATTTCCTCACTGGTTTCAGCAGGTAGACTCCTTTTTATACGGCCTCTGGAAGTACATAATTTTCTTCAGGTGCTTTAATGAACTTAGGCAGCATTAAGGGGTCAGAGAAATCAGAGGTAGAAATGCCAAACAAACCATACCACCCAGGGAATTCCTTACCAAGCAGAACGATATCCCCTACCCAGAATTGCAGAGCCACTAAAGGTGTCCTCAGCTTCCAATGCTGCTCACAACTAAACTAACCAAGGACCTGGGAATGATCCTCTATGAGACTGAGTCCCCTTTATGGCAGGATAGGTGCTCTCTGATGGTGGCAAATCTGGCAGCTACAATACCAGGAAAGTGGTGTTGCAAGAGCCCTGCCCCCACCCGGTTGATTGTGTAGGAGGATAAGTGCAAGGGCAGAGCTACCATACATTGGCTGCGCACGCGCTCTGAAAGATAACTCAGAATCTGTTGGATGTGAGGGCAAGCCCTGGGGGCAGGGTTCCCATTGCTCCTTCATCCTTTCTTTCCTTCTGCAGTGGCTGGTCTCTGTGTGTGACCCATCAGGAAAAGGCAAAGAAGCAAAATCATCACATAAAGTACTGTATTTCCAACCCTGGCTGAAAAAAAGACCCAGACACCTCCCAGAGAAGTTTGACCTTGAACGTATCATTCAGCAAAATCATTCTGTGAACAGAGAGGTTAAAGTCACACAACAAACCAAGGTCCTTGTTCTGCTCTCACTTGCAGGTTACAGAGCTTGAGAACATTTCTGATGTGTTGATCGCTTTTCTCTTTGGAATTAATTTTTCCCCTGGTGTCTCTTCCACTCATTTGCATTTTTTTGAATTATACACAACTTTCAATTGTGACAACGTAATGCAGTTCCAAGTTGTTCCTTATTGTGTCTGGTTAGGGTGCACTTTTTCGGGGGGGGTGAGTCTCCTAAATCCTGTGTGCGTTTATTTGGTACCTGTGTGCTGTTGCCGTGTAGATCTGCTTGGATGTTTCTCATCAACATCACCCTAAGTGGGGTCTTTTGCACAAACTTGGCATCCATTTGTGCGTGCGTGAAAGAGCAAGACAAGGTGAGAGTAAGGTGAGGGACTGGTTTCATTGATTAACTCTGAAACTGCCTTTAGATTTTCCAAATCAGAAGACAGCCGTGTTACTGTTAATCAACAGCAACAAAATATTTACTCTGTGGCAGCAATTTTCTCCAATACACTGTGTTGTGGTGAAGTCCCTATGATGCATTTTGACAAATCATAATTCATTTGCTGAAAGACCAGTTTATATATAAGAACTACCATATACACACTGCAAATTGCCAGCTTTATAGGACATTCATCTTCAAGAGCATATAAAAAATCTCATCCATCTCTTTGCTAGTGCAAGACTGTTCCTTTTAGGGTAATCAATAGTTTCCTGTACATTTCTAGAGCATTCAAGATATGATGCTTTCACTATTTATTAAGAAACTGGAGATGAGAACATTTATAGATTTTTATTCCATTTCCTCTATCCTGCACTCAAAATGCCCACAAATAATTTTCTTTTATGTCTGTACTTTGCCTACTTAATTCTCTGCACCCAAAAAGATTTTTTAACTTTAGAATTCCACATCATAGCTCAGAACTTCCATATGAAATAATATTTTATTTTTCTACATACAGGTGGCAAGCATTTCTAATTTTGTCCCAGCCAAACGCGACATCTGAAGCTGTTATACTTGGAAAATAATACGGACTGCAAAGAGTTTACTTTTTGGACAAGAAATGACTGGCAAGAAAAATGGATATCAAAACCAGAATTGGTTTTACTGAGCCATCAAAAACATTCTAGATTGGTAATGTTCATCCTTGTTTTGATTCTGCATATGACAATGGTATTGGTATTAGTTATTATAATATGGCCTTATAGAACAAGCAAATCTTTCAGACTAACTGATAATTATCTCATAACAAATCATATCATCAACTACCATTAGCCTTTATGTGTATTTTCTTTCCAGTTGCTTATTTTATAGTTTCTATTCCATCACTTCAGAGCATCTTACTCTAGAAACTATCTTGCTAACTATAATATTACTTCTATGCTAAAGATCTAAGACCTTGGAGACCATCATTTTTAAGCCATGTTCCTGAAATCTTCACAAAAAAGCCTCCTTTATTGCTTACATCCTGATATTAAAAGGTTGGTAACTGAAACGTAAATATGGGAAAGCATGAGGGAAGGAGCGATGGAAAAATAAACCCTGCGAATATAGTGTATATCTACATACAAAGTAGAAGTATGAACAAGTTCTGGCCTATAGGATAGTACACAAGGATAGTAAAAATACCATTAAAGAACAAGAGAAGTATTGGAGGCTGCATGCACTGTCCTAACAATCTAGAGTTTTTATTTACAGTTTTCCAAATGATATTGCCTATCTGATTTAGCAGTACTTATGTTATTCCCTGACTGTTTCAGGGCTGGAAGGGAACAGATCTAAACTTCTCTGTTCATTTGGCTTTTCAAACATACGGTAATACCACATGTACAACTGCACAATGTATATACTCCATCTGCATATTGTATTCCAACTTGCTGGCTAACAAATGGTATATGCTACATATTATTCCAGAGATAAAAAAATAGAAAAATTATACTTGTTAAAAAAATTTGTGCACAATATTAAGGATCACCTGTTAGTATTTCTGAATCTAGTGCAAAGTACGTACAGCTATGTAAGCAACTCAAACATTTAAAAAGGTTTAATACTGTTTGTTTGGTTGATGGAGCTCTAACTTATCTAGCCTTCATTTATTTGGGAAAATTACTCTTCACTAACTATAGCAGTTGATTTTTCATGTATTTCCTGGAGATGTTACGTTCCACTGGAAAGAAACCTTAAGGCTGTCAAAACCCAGGCCTTTGTGTTGCAAGCCACCAATGGATCATGTGAGCGAGTCTTTTCTGTACTCTTCTTTACCTACTTGAGGCAACCCCATACCAATTTACCAGAGAGATCTTTCCAGTATGTATGCTTCCCCTGCTGAAAACATGATAATGCATACCATAATCTCCTCCTTTTTTTTTTTTTTTTTTTAATTCAGTATCATCTTTTAACTCATAGTCATTGTGTGACTGACTGACACTGCCAAGTCCACCTCTTCTGTCACCTCCTGCTTGTGACTTTACACATCCTAGCAAGCTGTCAGCAGAAGCAGATGAGCTGCTGTGCACTTCAGGTCAAACTCACAGGATTCAAACCTATGCAAACATGTTGGCTGGTGCTATATGCATGCCGACTTCCATTCAGCATCAGAGCTCGCTGATCTTATCCCACCAGTTAGCCCAGTGTCTGTGTCCTAAAGGAGCACTAAATGAGACACAATGAAATATCATCTCTGCCCTCATATAAAAATGGAGGGTGAGGCTTTCTTGAAGAGGTGTACAAGGTGTGCTTCACTTACTCCTGAGGAGTGCTGTACCATAAATGTTTACCAGTGGAAAGCAGCCACCCAGCACTGGCACTATCCCAGACTATTCCTACTCCAACCAGCCACACTCCTTACTTGTCACTGACGGATTCACGGTGTGTGTGCAGTGGATGACTAGTGGTGGCTTTGTGTTGCCAGGGCACAATGCCACAGAGCTGTATTTCCCCTCCACATGGCCTCCATTTGCCTTTTTCCGCATGATTATCACCCATCTGTTGCCCTCTGCCACGTGTGGGAGGGCAGCAGATGGGCCAGGAAACTGGAACACGAGAAAGTGAGTTCCTCAGAGAGAGGAGAGAAAGCGTAAGGTCAGAAGAGGGATTATCAGCCTAGCTCCAGGCAAAGGAGTGCTCCATGAGTGGGTAACTCACCATCCACAGAAACCCAAGAAAAAGCAATTAGGCAAAAAGAGCACCAGTCAGAAGGCAACATTTTTACTGGCTGAAAAAGTAAGGAGGTTCTGTTTGAAGCTGTCACTCTGTTTATTCTTCCTGAAAGACAAAGAGAAGGCTTTCTCTTACTAAGCCACCATATGATACAAAACAATCAGACAAGGAATAAATGCCTTCTGCTTCTCACCTGCAGAACCATCAGTTTCATTCAGTTTGTTGACTTACCTGTAAGGACTGTAGTATTTATTTACCTACATAATACATTATTGCAAACTCATAGCATAAGACATATATAACAAATATAGCCATTTCTCTGTGTCTCTTCCAGTCTCCAGCTCTTGCTTTTTACCTTTGAGACAGAGACCAAGGTGATCTCTACAAAGCCATCACAATGCCCTCAGCATTTGGAGTCTCTCTAATAGATTGGCAAGGAAAATAACAGAGTCAAAATAAGTGTTTCCTCACTAATGCTGTCTTTAGTTGCAGGAAAAGATCAATAATGGTTCATGCATGTTGCCAATATAAGGGATGTCCTGTATGTAGTAACCAAACCGTATTTCTGCAGCAGTAATTCTACTGGATCTTCACCCTCAGATGCTTGTTGACATTACCATTGCTAATAAACAGCCTCTTTAAAAAGCGTGCAGGCTTTCTCTTTTTATGTATTTATTTTTAACTGGCAGTATAAAGAATAACTGTGAAGCAATTGGTATTTTAGCAGGGGCAGCTTCTGAATCTGTTTCCTTTTTATTTGTAGCTATCAGTGTCATGCATATGATTCCAGTGAGAAATTAAAGTTTATGCTCTGAAATGTGCTGATGCTAGATGCTGATTAAATGAATATTTCAGTGTCCCTTCAGCATCAGGTAGAAATAATGTATGCAACTCCCATAACCCCTCAGAAAGGACTCTCACGAAGTTTTTCTTTGAGAATATGCAAACCCTGTGCTCATTTTTGTCTTCACCTCTTCCGCTTGCCAAGGCAAAATGCAGATAGGGGAGCAAAAACTTTTGTCTTTGGACAATTTTTCTGAGTTTTCTTCCTAATTATCAGGATTTCCTAAATGCCAGAATTTCTGATACTCTGTGGAGCTGTCATCGCGTTGTGAAGCTGAGTATTCAGCAAGTACTCAGTGCATATGCAGTATATCAGAGAATCAAGTCCTCACTCAAAGGAAAGTAAATGCAAGGGAAATTTGAATCATATAGGAGGGGAACTTGAGATACAGGTGGCAGGAATCTAATGAGGAGTAATAAAGTAGTGTTCAATGGAAAAAAAGACGGCACAATTTTAATATGTTTGGAAGCATCCAATTAAAATTAGTTATATTTTCTTGAATGGCTGCATGTGTGTGTGTATGATATTTGTAATTAACATTGATTAATGCTTGTGATTAAGGGCTGAGGATGCAAGGCCTTCAGCAGTGAACAAGATCATGCATCTTCAGGTGTAAATGAATTGCATGCTACCTTCAAATCATACTGAGTGCTGAACTCAAAATTTACCCTGATTTACTCCTACAGGAGGCTTGACGGAGCAAGATTTGTTCCTTCATGATTAGCAGTAGCCACAGTGGAGCAAAACTGACCTACAACAGAGCTCTGTGTGTGCCACTGATCTGGGTGATTTGGGGAGAGGGGAACAAAGGGGAAGTCCTACATGGAAGAGTCTCATCGTTTGTACCCTGAATGTAGAAGAAAAGGAACTTGAATTTGTGTCTTCCTTGTTCATGACTGATGGAAAACAGCCCTCCATCTCCTCCCAGAAAGCCTAGTTAGGAGACAAAAAGAATATTTTCAGTGAAGTGTCTTTACCAAATGTATTGGCATTGGACCTGGAGGCTCCAGGCGTTAGAGGTGGAGAAAGACATGAAGCAAATACTATCAGTCAGCTGGCCAGGGGGCCCCATTTCTGGCCTGGGGTCACCGCAACTTGTTGACACAAGCCATTTTGTAATGTTTTTGAGAAGGTGGACTTCTTTCCTCACCATGTTCCACTGGGAAAAAAAACCAAAACAAAACAACCAACTTGAAACTCTGAAGGCTGTGAGAAAGTTGGACTTCTGTTCTCTGCTCAGCTGCCTGAGTGATTTCTGGATGACACAGAAAGTCAGCCATGCTTCAGGCCATGTCACCACGCAAGCCTCTGCTACCGCAACGACAAGGTGAAGACGGAGGTGCGCAAGCTGAAGGGCATTCCTGTGCTCGTGGGGTTGCTGG
>JBCJKH010027500.1:0-71102 GCA_039877255.1 Loriculus beryllinus | reverse complement strand
TCCCATGATGGGACCAAGAGCTCTAAGGGATGTCCCAGACAGCCTGGACCTGGCACCCCCGGGCAACACAGCAGATCTTCCCTCGCAGAAGCAATTCCCTGTGTGCCAGAGGCCATTTGGCTCTCGCAAGCTCTCACTGAGGACAAGGTCCCTGCAGCTTTTCCTTCCCATGCAGCATGTCTACCCCTGCAGAAACCCCACCGGAGCAGCCCCAGGCTGACCCTGCAGCCTGGGAGCACCGGAGAGCCCAGCCAGGAGCCACACAGGAACCAGGAAGTGGAACTGGATGATGTTGAGACTCTGACCTGACTCTGACTTCACCTATCACCAGCCCCAGGCCGCTGGGGAGGCAGAATGCAGCCATCAAGCCCCAGGATGCGGGGTGCAGACCCCGGGGCTCCCATCTCCTCCATTGCACGGAAGAAGCATGCTCGGTGCTAGTGACATCACTCCCAAACCCCAACCTTTTCCATCCTTTCCATTTGCGGCATGCGAAGCTTTTCTGCTTGCCTGCAGCCCCTTGGTGGCTGGATGGACAGACAGAGAGCTGGACAGACTGCCCTCCACATCACAACAAATTTTCCCAGCAAAGGGGGTGTTCACATCCAAGTAGCTCAGTGCTGGATGGGCACTGCAATTCAGCCTTCAAAGGCTTTGTGGCTGAAGCACATTGTCTTCTCAGACGAAGCAGGAAAATAATTGTAGAATTAAATTCCCAGGAACAATTAGAAGGAAAATGAGAAAAAAAAAAAATATCCCAGCCCTACATGTAAAGGGATACTTCAGAGCCAGCAGATTTTGGGACTTTTTGAAGCATTTGAATCCATTTGCTCGTCCTCGTGGTTGCACCGTGTTTCATTTCACTGGGCTCATACAATGCAAGACAAGGCATTAACTTGGGTGTTTGTTCAGAGCCGGTTTGTCTTCCAGTTCTTTTTCCAAAGCCAGGTTTGAGTTTCAAAGACATTTCCTGGCAATGCCTGGAGTTCCCACCATCGCTGTGGCGCGGGACTTCCCTGAGGGGAAACTGAGGCTCAGAAACCACGCATCCTCTTGGAAGCAGGGGCAAGAGCTGCAGCACAGCCCAGCTTGCCTGGTGCAAACGTGGGGCTTCCTGCCGCAAGCCTGGCCCTCTCTCCCTTTTATTTATTGCAAAGATAAACTGTTTTCTTTCGCAAAGTCCAGCAAACCCAGATGACGGCAGCGGCTTTTATGGCTTCCAGCTTTAACAACCTCCTGTTTCCTTCGTTTTCCCTCTGACAAAGCTTCAAAGTTGGGGTCAAACCCGACTTCATGTTCAGCTTCGCGTTCAAACCTGCACAGCGCCAGCAGCAGCACCTGGCCTTTCCCACAGTCGTTTGCATACCACCAGCTTTGCCGCCCCAAAATCAGCTCCCCGCCTTATTTGCATGGGCTGGGCTTTGCAACAGGCAAACGAGAGCCCTCCGTCAGGTAACGGGAGGTGGGGTTGTTGCTCGGGGGAGCTTTTAAGCAACAAGAAAAGCAGAACCCAGAGCACACTTTGAATGGCCAAGCTGCCTCCCGGCCCCTAGTCAGTAACACAGTGCCTGGGATCCTTGTTTTCCTTCATCTCCGAACAGTGGAGCTGGTGCTCCAGGAGGAAGGAGGGATGGGTTTGGTGATGACCTTGGTACAGCAAAGCCTCATGCTTGTAAATCACCGGGAGCTGGGCAAGGAGGGACGCGACAGCATTTCCTCCTGAAGCGCCAACGGGGCAGGGAGCTCTCACCTTTGATGGGAAACAGTCACCAGCCCAGCAGCCAACCACCGCCTTTCACAGGGGAACATCAGAAGCTGTGGGGGCATCATTCCCTCACTCCCCGAGGGCCAGTGGATCCTCGGAACCGGTTTCCCCCCACCAAACCGCCCATCACATGAGCCACTTCCCAACAAGTCCCATCAAGATGCCAAGCGGAGCCAGAAGGCAAGCGGTGGGAGGGAAATTCCCCGCACACGGCCAGGCGAGGCTGGCACCACGTCTCCATCCCATCCACTGCTGCCCAACACACAGAGTGCCCGCAGACCCCCCTCGCCAGCCCTGCCGAGCACACCTGGATGCTTTATCCCAGCACACAACCTGCCAGATTTGCTGAATAAACCTCCCGGCTCCGGCAAACCCACTGCATTCCTGGCGGGGAAAGCGGTGAAAGGTTCAAATGGATGTTGGAAAAGGCAGGGGGGAGAAACAAGCCTACGACACAAAGCCCTCATCTGCAGGAACCAAAAGGGTTGTTGGGGTTTTGGTTTTTCTTTCCCCTCCGGTTGCAACACACAAACAAAGCCAAGATAGGGATCTCAGCGTGCTGGGGGGGGGGGGGAGGGGGGGGCAGCTCCCTGCCCTTGTCCCTCCAGGCAGAGCGAGCCTGGCCAAACCCAGATGAAGCCGAGACGTGTCCTCCAGGACACGCACACAGCATCACCACAGCTGTCCCACACAGGTTTGGGGTTCAGATGGGGGATCCCCAGCCTGTGCCCACCACAGAGGGAGGCAAAGCAGCCGGAGCCCGCAGTGGTAGGCCAGCTAGCACAAAAATGCCACTGCTGTTATTAATAATTTCCCTGCCCCTGGGGGAATCTGCACTCCTCATCCATTTTGGGCAGTCTCTTTGTCTTTGGAGACTGCTTTTCTTGGCACCTGAAGAGCTCTTTCATGGTTTCCCCTCTCCCCCCCCATCATGCTCTCACTTTTAAAGGCCAGGCACAAGGCACTGTCTCACCTGGGCACTGATGTGGAGGGCAAAGAGACCCCTGAATCTCAGTCCTGCCTGGCTGTAAAGCAGGTCCCTTCTACCCTTGTATCAGGAGGGAGGTGCAGCTCAACCCCAAACGCAGACAAGTCCCCAGCACAAGCCGGTCCCCTCTGCCCAGGGGCATCCAGAGCTCCCACAGCAACGGATCCCAAGGAGATGAACCCCAAGGAGCCGGGGCTCAGACAAGCCACATCCCACATACCCCAGCCTCTCAAGGGGATGGAGGGAGGCAGGGATTCCACTGCACCACCTGCATCAGTTTGGTGTCTCATCCCAGCCAGCTGAAACACCAGCTGCCCCCACGTAACACTCAGCCCCCTCAGATACCACCAGCAGCCCTCATCACCAAAACCCCCCTATCCACAGGGGAAAGGAGAGGCTGGATGTAGTGTGTGTGTCCCAAAAGCTGCTGCCCTGTCTGGCTGCAGTTCCCACCATCATCCCTCGCACACTCTGCATGTCCCCACCTCACTCCTGCCCAGCACCCCCAGACCCACAACACACACCCCAAAGAAAGTGACCTGGACTGCCTCCGGGTCCTGCATATCCCCACCTCCCCTCCAGCATGTCACCCCAAATCCATGTCAGGATCAGACCTCCCCTGCTCTCCTCTCCATCCTGCCCCCAAGACTCTGCCCCGCTGTTTCCCCAAGACACCATTCCCTGTGTTTCCACCCCAGCATTTCAGACCCCTGCTCCTTCTTCGGTGGACCCTGCCCGTGCGCCCACCGCCCCAGATCCTGCCTGGGGACCCAGCACCCGGACCCAGCACCCCAAACCCCTCCCGCAGACTCAGACCTAGACCCACACTAAGCACCTCACGCCCTATCAAGAGACTCGACACCCAATCCAGCACCCCAGACACTGCCTGGGGACTCGACATGCAGACCCAGCACCCCCAATCCTGCCTGTGGACCCGGACTGAGACCCAGCACCCCCAACCCAGCCTCCCAATTCCGCATTCATTCTCAGCATCCAGCCCCTGCATCCAGCACTCGGATTCCGCAACCAGATCCGATTTTCCGGATCCTGAGAGCAGACGCGGACCCGGACCCAGACCCGGCCGCCGGCTGTCCCCACTCGCGTGTCCCCAGCACTTGCCTGATGCGGTGCGCGGCTCGGCTCGGCTCGGCTCGGCTCTGCTTGGCGGCGCAGCAGGTGCGGGCGGCTCGGCTCGGCTCGGCTCGGCTCGGCGCAGCCCCAGCGCTCGCAGCCCCGCCGCCCGTGGCCCTGCCGCACCGAACCGTACCGAGCCGCACCGCACCGCGCCGCCCCGCATTGCACCGCCCCCTGGCGGCCGCCGCCGTGCGCGGAGGCGGAGGCCGGGCCGAGGCCGCGGTGCCCAGCCCCGGCCTGGAGCCCGCTGGCCGCCCGCAGTGGGGCCCGCGGAGGGCAGGAGCTGGGGCTGCCCCTGCAGCACGTATCTGGGGTAGAAGGCAGCATTCCCCTGTGCAGAGCCGTGGAGGGCAGAGATGCTGCAGAGCGAAGCCCAGGGATGCTCCGCTTGTGCTGAGCGACCCCGTGTCTCACCCCATGTTTGGGTTGTACAGCCCCAAAAGGGCCCTCTGGTAGAGGGGTCTGTTTTCAAGCCATTTGCAAGGCGAAATGCTGCTAACTTGGGCTTGTAATGATCAAAAAGCATCACCGAGCTCAGTAGGCGTCAGCCAGCTCTGCCAAACACAGCACACACGGTGCCATCACACCACAGCGAGTGCCACAGTGCTCACTGAGCCTCCTCACTCCCCATAGCCACCCTGGCTCCTTACATCCTGCACCGCACACCTGAGCTGGACCCATGCTCCATCTTCTCCCTGTGTTAGCGCTGAGCCTGCCTTCACCCGTGGTGGAAGCTCGTTTGGAAACACGGCAGGTAATGGTTTCTCTCGGGCTCTGTGTATGGAGCCTTTTTGTCCTGGGTGGCTTCTGCGGTTCCTCCCCAGGGGCAGCAGCTGCCAGGTTCAGGCCTGTGTTTGCTTTCCTTTCGCAAGCTTCCAGCTCCTGGCCAACCCTCCCTGCTCACCCGTCACGGCCTCCCAGAGCAAAACCCCGAGTGCTGTGTGTAATCAGCAGGTTGGATCTAGGGCACCTGGAAATCAGCTGGAGCTGGAGGTGGGGAGATGTTGTACCTGCACACGCCGGATTACAGCTCCCGAAGCCGGGCGCTGCCAGTCCGTGGTTACAAATCCATGCTGTGCTCAGCACCAGCACCCTCAATGTCTCATCCCCTCCACTCCACTCCACACCAACCTCCATGAGGGATGAGGCCTTCAGGAAGGGGACAAGGGCCACACTGACCCTGCACCCTGCAGACCTGGAGCAAAACCCATGGCAGGACTTAGTTGAGCAGGTTGTTGCTGCACATCACCTGGGGATGAAGGTCAGCCCTGGCTGGACCTTTAGGGTCAGTAAGGGTGGCAGGGGCAGGATGCTGCCATGGAGAGCCTGGCTAATATGCCAACCTTAAGGCCTCTGCAGGATCCTGCCTCCTAAAAGCACCATGGATGGGAGGGAGAGCAGCAGAGGCTTGAATCCCCCCAGCCCTCATGCACTGATGGCTCTCAGCTAAGGAGGGACCCATCTGAGTGCTCCTGTGGATGGCATGGCTCCTGTCACCCTCACACACACCAAGCAGCCACCATCCCCTTGCATGAGGTTCTGGGACCCACTCTCTATGCCCACTCCCAAGGGACCCCAGCAGGGACACTACCCACCTCCTCCAGCGCTCCCTGTCCTCCTGCCCTCTCCGTCCTCCTGCCCTCTCCTCCTGTATGCTCCAGTGCCTGATTACCATTTCCTCCTGTCCTTGGGCAGAGCTGCAGTGCCTCCTCCACGCCTCGCCGCGCCTCTCCACCCACCCTGCGGAAGTGGGATGCCCACACACCGGGAGCCAGGCTCACCCGGCAGCAGGAGGGTAGGCAGAGCAGCAGGCGCTGCCTGCGAGGCAGGGATGCTTTTGGCCCCCCTGTCTTACCCAGGGACGGAGGGGTTCAGGTGCTGTGAGGTGGATGCTCCCCCTCATCCACCCCAAACCCCATCCCCTGCCTTGCTGGAGGGGTTGGTTATGGGGAGAACTGGTCCATGAGCACTGAGGAAGGCTGAGACAGGGCAGCCCAAGGTTCCCTCCTCCATCTCCGGATCACTGTGTACATCCAGGCCTGCAGCAACACTCCCTGCCCGTGCGGGCAGCGCAGGCAGGCGTCCTCCCGCGTGGCTGCTGGCCGAACCAGCACACATCGGAGCTGCGTTGGCTACTGGCCTCGTGGTAGGGTAATTAGTGCATGAGCAATGAGCGAGCAGAGCCTGGCACGGGGTAGTTACAGGCCCGAGCTTGCGAGGCTTTAATTAATGAACACGAGTCATCGGCAGCTGGAAGCAGAGCAGTGTTCAGAGGCTTCGCCTGCTCTGCTGCCCCCTGAGATTAAACTGGAGGAATTTAGAGCCCCGCGAGGTTGAAGGCCAGGGCCTTGCTCTTATTTGCGCTACTTCCCCAAGAGCCAGAGCGGGATGCAGGCAGCAGCAGGCAGGAGCCGAACCAGACCTGTCCTGCTCCTGCGTCCGTCTGCCCCACGGTGCGGTGCTGGGCAGTGGGGAGGTCTGGCTTGTGCTCCAACCTCAGCCCAGAGCCTGCAAGGTGTTGGAAGGGGGACTTCCCACTGGAGCAGTCCTGCAGCCCCCATCCCAGCAGAGGGGGCATCCTCAGGAAACCACCGTCCCCTAAGGAGATTTTATCCCTAATGCTCTTTCCCCATTAATCCAAACGGCCTTTAGGAAACGGAGATGCTTTAGTGCCCTGATTGCCAGCCCAGTGACTGGTTACTGTTTAATTTCTCCTTGTTGTCACTTAAACACAGTGACACTGCGAGGAACTGGGAGAGAGGGCTGGGCAGAGCTTGTCCCACGTCACAGCAGGGCCAGCTGCCCTTTGCCTGTGCTGGCAGCTGCCCATGGCAGCACAGCCTCAGCACTCGGCACATGGCAAAGCCAGGCGGATACCCACACTCAGCCGGCATGTTTGGCTTCACCCCTCTCTGGCAGATACCCCTGCCAGTGCCAATGAGCAGAAATGCCCACAGCCAGCTCCTTTCACCCCTCCGACACCCAAGAAGCCATGGCGAAGCTGGCGTGCTTCACTTGGCACCGCACCACCGTCCCAGCCAGCACACCAGATGATGTGAGGAATCATAACAGGGCCACAGCACCGTGAAATATTGATGGGATTAGCGCGGATCAGCTCTCCCAGCACACGTGCTGCGCTCGCCATGGGCCCGTGAGCCCGAGACCTGCGTGCACTCATGTTGCAGCTCAGTGCCTGGGGGGATGCTCCCTGACAGAGACACGTCTCCAGCCACCACCAGCCTGCTGCCTTCTGGAGGGACATGTGGGACCCTATTGCAGCACAAGATATGCATCAAGTTGCTTAATGCATGACACGGCTCTGCTGGGATGAAGAGTTCTCCGGTTTGGTTGCAGCTCTGAGCTCACTGCCACCCTGGGCCCCAAGGCACCCTGCAGCCCTGAAACATGCCAGCCCCCAGGCTCCATCTCCTCCAACCTCATTTCAGGTTCATCCTGCATGGAGCATAGGGAATGCCCCATGTGCAGGTGCATCCTGGGTGACTGGCAGCAGACTCTCACCTTCCTGGCCATTGTGTGTCCCTGCCCTCACTGTGAGAACAAGGTTTGGGCAGGAAGAGGGTTTCATTATGGATCACGGCAACATAAAAACAACATAGCAGGATCAAATATCAGCCAGCATGACATTGGAAATATGCTGGGAGGAGTGCGCACCATGGCAGCAACATGTCACAAAGCACCCAGTTTTAGGGTTGCAGTGCTGATGGTGTGTTGGTGCCTATAAAAGCCATGGGTCTGACCACGATCTGCAGCCTTTGGTAGGAAACTGCTTCCTGGGGCAGCTCTGGCATCTCCCCAACAGTGCCTGCAGCCTGCCTTTCCATTGCCCACAGCAAGAGCAGTGAGATAGAACCTCAGCATGTGGGATTTGGTTTGCCAGCCTCTGTGCTCCAAGGGGCAGCAGGCAGTGGCTGTTTCAAGCTGCTCTGCAGCCTGGCCACCTTGGAGTTACAAAATCACAGCACTCCAGCAGCTGGGGATTTATGAAACCCACAGAGGAGTTGTGAAACACATGCTGAAGCTGTGCCAGCCCGCACCATGCCAAGGGGCATGTTATAATATCAGAACCACCAGCGGAAAAATGAGTACCTTTCCCTTTCAACACGAGAAAGCAACAACGAGCAAACCAGCCTTTCTTTGGGCACCTCCATCCCTCAGTTACGCTGTGAGACTGGCACTGTTGTTTTGCCTGCCTCCGTGGAAGAAAAGCCCAATGGGAAGCACACCAGCCCCACACCATGGGGTTGGTTTCACTGCTCCAGCATCCGCGTGGTCCTCTCTGCCCATCCCAGGACCAGCCCCAGCCCTGGGCCAGCAATGCTGCATGAAGCAGAGGAGCAGAAAAGTACCCACTGGTGATGCCTGGAGCCTGGCAATGGCACCCAAGGCTTCCCAGCAGCTAAGTGCATGCTCACCAGGCTTGGCTTTGTTTCTTGAAAGCGTCATGGACTCGTCAAATCAAGCATGATGCTCTGCAGATTAGCCCCAGGAAAAAACATCTTCCAGCGGGCACAGAGCATGAAAGGCTGGGGAGCCTCTTCCCTTGGAGTCACTGAGCAAGCTTTCCAAACCACTGTTCCTTCGGGCTGGGAGCCAGGAGGGAAAATTACAATTGCAGAAGAGTTTGTCTGAGAAAGTTGTAAAGAGCTGGAAAAAGGCAGGGGCAGGCCAGAAGGCAGCGGAACAGCCAACCCATGCTGCTGCCACTCTACCCCGGGGGTGGTTTTGGGTAGGGACAGGATTTTACCCCCAGCTCAGTGCAGCAGCGGAGTTGCTGCCCCGACATCCCACAAGATCAGGTGCTGGTTGCTCCCCTGTCAGTGTTTGGCAGTGGAAATTGGGGTGTTTTGCCCAGGGCCATTTGTCGATGGAGGCTGCCAGCCCCAGCCGCAGAGCCGAGCGTGGTGCCAGGGTGGATTTTCTCAGGGGAGAAGCCGCTGAGTCAGAGCAGCCTCCGATGCGTTCCCACAAGCCTGGCTGCGAGATGCGCGGGAGTTCACGGAGGACAGGGACTCAAACAGGGAGCTGCCGGGGTTCGGGCTGCTCCTCTGCAAACCGACCCGAGCCAGTGGAAAGCATCGCCCTGGCTCAGGATCTGTCAGCACCGCACCTGCGGGGAAGGGTTTGTAGACTGCAGGAGGGCAGGCTCCTGACCTGCATTTCAACCAGGGATGCTCCTGCAGCATGGGGGGCAAACACCAGCAGGCATTGGGAATCCTGTGCGAGAGGCAAGAGTGGCGTTTTCAGGCTTGACACAAGGTCTCATCCTGGCTCTGGGGCAGAAGCAGGACCAAAGTGGTTGCAAGCAGGGAAGGAGCAGACTCATAGAACCATAGGAGACCAGGTTGGAAGGGACCTTAAGGATCATGTGGCCCAACAAAGCAAATCATGACCTAGACTAGATGTCCCAACACCCTGTCCAGACAAATCTTAACAATGCTCAGTGTCGGGGAATCCACCACTTCCCTGGGGAGGTTATGCCAATGGCTGATTGCCCTCATTGTGATACTTTTCCCTCTTGCGTACAGAATGTCCTAGGGAATAACTTCTGCCCATTATCCTTTGTCTTTTCCATGTGACATCTTGTGAAAAGGGAGTCTCCATCTTCTTTGTAACCACTCTTTAAATACTGGAACATGGCAATGAGGTCTCCTCTGAGCCTTCTTTTCCCTAGGCTGAACAACCCCAGCTCTCTCAGCCTTTCTTCCTGTGGCCAGGTCCCTGCCACACACTGCAGAGAGCAGCAACACACGTCCCTGGGGTTGCACAGGGGCTGGGGCAGCACCAGTGGCTTTTAAGGGCTTCACTTTTGTGTGACCTAACCTGCACACCCCAGAGCTAAAGCCAGGAGGTGCAACAGCCCCCAGCATCCACCCGCTGAGCCAAGCCTCCAGCCAGGATCCACATCCCCACGGCTTCACCTTCACCATCTGAGCCCTGGTGCCCAAGTGACCTCTCCCAGCCCTGCTTGCTCCAGCCCAAAGCTGGGCTGCTCCATGGGCAGCCTGCCCCTGCTTCCCAGGCTCCAAACCCCAATGCTGCCACCGAAGGAGAAACGATCGGAGCAGCGCAGTAAATAACCCCCCGCACACAGGCAGAGCTCTGGCAGAGCAGAGCCAGGCGCATCCATCACTCTCACAGCTTTTCTTCAGCTCTGACACTTTGATAGGGACGAGGGGGTGGGGGAAGGAAAGGAGCTTCCAAAATTTATGAGCTTGGATTTAAAAATACATCTCCTGGAAGCGCTGCAAAACCCGGAGATGGTGAAGGCGAATGGCTTAAAAGCTGCCTTCGGGAATGAATGTGAAAGCTGTGCCTGCCTCGGGAAGAGGGATCTGGGAGACCTGCACGGATGATGGTGCAAACCGTGTCCCCACCGGGATGGTTTGGCGAGCCACAGCTCCCTGTGCCGAGCATTACAAGTGAAACGAAAGGTAGAGGTAACAAATGACAGGTTAAAATCCCTCCAGCCCTAAGGTAATGTCAACCTTAGCGCACATAGGATTTGGATTGTCACCTTCAATCTCCCAGAGTTTCTCCTCTGCATCCATGACCTCCCAGTGCTCCACACATAAGCAGCCTCTCAGCTCCATTTAGAAATAGATCCCCTTATGCAAAGAAAAGAGCTCGTATCTGTGAATTTAGCTGAAAACATCTCTACCACAGGGAATCACATATCAAATAATAAAGCCAAACGAGTGTCAGGAAGAATAACCATGATATCAGAGTCCTGGGTCTTTACAGATGGACTGTCCCTCAGCAGGGTACTTCAGAATGAACAGCTGAAAAATGTTACCCAGTCATTAAAAACAGCTAAAAGTAATTTAGGCTGAGTGACAATGACGCTCAAAGCAAATTATTTGTCTGCTGAGAGAAAAGGAGCTATTCCGAGCTTGCCTTTTGTTGTAGTTTTCTTTTAAAGTCAGAAAGGACTGAAAAATGCTGAGCCAACAGCCTGGCTGGCAGAGCCCTGGTTCTGCTGCAGCAGCATGGTGCAGGGAGCATCCCTGCGAGCTGATCCCTTCTGCCATCGTGCTCCAACCTTCCCTGGAAGGATGCTCGGAATGGACTGGGAAGACAGTCCCCAGGGCCACCGCCGCATCTCTGCTGAGTTACAGTGCCATTTAGGATCATGGTTTTGCCATGGAAACATCTCCCTCCTAACAACAGATCTATCAGCACATGTCCTAAAAGCAGCCTGGCATCCATTACATGGTAATTTTTGCTTCCCTGTGACAGAGGCCAGACTCTGATCCTTCCCATGCTTTAATTAAAAAACCCCAAACTTCTGGGTTCACTCCATCAAAAGCATGACACAAGGGTCCTCAAAAATCCCCTCTGAAACAGACTTTTGGTGAGCTGTTTAGATACACGGAGCATTTCAAATGCCCAGTGTTAAATATTTCAGGGGAAACATAACTCTAAGTGCAGCCAACCTCGCTTGGAAGCTCTAAGTCACTGCAATTTCTCCTCAGCTTTCGGGAATGGATTTGCTTCTTGCTGGTGCCTTTTCCCTGTACAGTTCAACCGAGTTAATGTATTCCAAAACTGGATTTTATTTTTTCTCCCCCTACATAATCAGATTTTGGGAAGCTGCAGTGCGATGCCTTACAAGCAGTTTCTGTCCTTAGGTGCTTTCTGAGCAGGCTGCATCCATCACAACCTGGTGCTTTAGCACATCACTCTACAAATGGTACCGTCGAGAGTCAGCTGAATTCCTCTGATTCATGCTCCTGCATATCCATACAGGTAATTTACCTTTATTAAAAATAAAACAGAAGACGGAGCTATTAAGAAGGACAGTGTCAAGGCCAGCAGAGTGAGTGCTGGAGGGCCAGGTTAATGAGCTGAGCTGCTGCCCAAGCACCCAGGCTGGCTGGAGCCAGGAGCTGCTGTCCCAGCAGGGCTGACTCAATCCTTCATCAGGCAGGAACAACGTCCCACATCCCTCTTTTGGGTAGTTCCTGCTCTCTGGGGTCCATGGTTAAACCCACTCACTCCAGCCTCCTCCACCGGTGTTTTCCCTGGGGGCTCCTGTGTGCATTGGGTTTGGTCCAACCCCAGTATCGAGCCCCAGCTGCATCCCTGTGCTTCAGGGAGAAGGTGAACCAGGAATACGAATGGATCGATCTGCCCTCGCATCTCACACTGGATAAACCCATTGCTTCCTCTGCCTGCATCAGCAACATCACTGAGTTGCTCCCTGGCAAGGACACTTCCAAGGCGAGGGAGCAGGGATTTGTAAGACACCCGTCATGATAGTTTATTCTTGTCATTTCTGACCCTCAGGGTAAGAAGAACATCAGAGCACTGCAGGCACGAAACAACAAGCTTTGTAGGTCATATCAGCGTGTAAAGTACCATTAGGAACCACAGCACAAAGCATGAATAATACCTCCTTTATTCCACTGTATACTTCAATGCCCTTTAAATAAACGCAAATGGTTATTTATGGACAGGGTTTGTATGAGACACCTGCTCAGGAACACAGAGCTAAAATGGAGCTGGAGCAGTAAGTTTGCTCTCTCGCCTATGTGCAAGTCAGAGCAACCACATCACTGACTGATAGGCTTAGTGATAGGCCAAGGGATCCCAGGCAAAAGAATCATAGAATGGTTGGGGTTGGAAGAGACCTCAAAGCTCATCCAGTTCCAACTCCCTGCCATGGGCAGGGACACCTTCTGCTAGACCAGGTTTCTCACAGCCCCATCCAATGTAGCCTAACGAGCAGGGGCACCACTGTAAATCTCCCTCTAACAGATTTATGCTCTTATCCATCAAACCAGAGCTGCAAAGCACGTGTCCTTCCAAGCCACCCACCTCTCTGCGAAGGACAGCAGGACAAGAAAAGCTTTGAAGGACCCGGAGGCTGGAAAGGGACCTTCAAGAACCAATCCCATCATTTATGAAAAGCCTTGAACAGTCAACCTCGACGGCTTTCCTTAATTCCTTTCAGCAAATAATGACCTCGATTGCCAAAAGGGATCTGATAATGCAAAGGCAGGGGGAGATGTGCAGTGAGTCATCCTCTCGAAGAATGCTGAACTCCGTTTTAGCAGCGGCAGGAGCCACGCTCCCAGCTGGAGCAGGGTGAGGTTGCCCCCAAGAGGCAAATCTGGCGAACTAGAGGCAAAATGCTGAATTCTGTTCTAAAGGGACCGCATAGGAAGGATTTTTAAGTCTCCTTATATACTCTTATTTTCAGTTCTCCTTATTTAAAACACCTATGGATGGGGTGGGAGCAGAGAGTAAGAGCTTTGGTGTGTGGTTGGTTGGGTGTTCCTGTGTTCTGCCGGAGCTCCTGAACCACACGACTTGTTTTCCTAGTCTCTCTTGCAGTGTCATTACAAAGATCAAAAACAAGTCACTGGGTTTTCTTCAGCCACACGAGACATTTCATAGAATCACAGAATGGTTTGGGTTGGGAGGGACCTTAAGGGTCACCCAGTTCCAGCCCCCTGCCACAGGCAGGGACACGTCCCACTAGATCAGGTCGCTCAGATTGATGATTTGATGCCACACACCTCCCTAGGCTCCTTCAGAGCAAGTGCTGGCAACACCTTCAACAGCACCTCCTGTCTCAGGAGTGGAAGGAGAGACGCAGTCATGGACGCAACAGGCAGTTTGGAAACCGGTTGATGACAGGCCATGAAACCCCTCAGCCATGCACATCCAGCACACACGCAGCACACATGCTGAACCAAAATCCCAGCATCTTGCGAGAGTAACAGGAGCAGGATGGACACCAGGGCCACCTCCCCAGCACACGCTCCACGGATCAGCAGCATGAAGCTTTCACAGCCAGGGATGGTTTCACAGACCCTGATGGATTGTTCTGCTGCAAAATGCTCTTTGAACCTCCACGCTTTTAGCCTCCACAACATCCTGAGGCAAGCAGATGCCCAGCTCCTGTCTCCTTTTGTTTGCTTTGAGCCTTCCTGCTAATAAAAGAACTACAGAGTCTGAAGCAGAATTACAGAGCACCATTGAATAACTTCTCTCTATTTACCCCTTTTTAGGCCAATTTGACTGTCAAACTCACCATCTTACTTTCCAACACTACAACTATTTCCGAGCTGGAGAGACGCAGCTGGCTTAGGGCCACTGCAATTTATTCCTGTCCTGTACACACACACACATGCAGATTCCCTCCCGAAGGGCTAAACCTGTGATGTAACCTGAAATTTCAAATGCCTGGAGCTGCTTTTCAAGAGGACAGAGTTTAAACACCCAGCTGAGATGCACCCAGGGTACTCACTGCTCCTGTGCCAGGCTCCTTGTGGGTCCCCCTGCCCTGTTCAGCCGGAGAACACCCCTGTGTCCCCAGCACCGAGCCCTTGCTGCAGCACCCCGGCTCCCTGTCAGCTCCAAACTGGAGGCGTCATCTCCAAAATGACTGTTGCGTTGGCTCCTGCCAGACTCTTAATTACGAGGAAGGCTGACACAGATTCTCAGCAAACGGCGTTCGCGTACTGCAGGGGAGAACAGAATGAGGGCAAGAGGAAAAATGGGCTAATAAGAGAAAACCAACTGGAGGGAAGAAGCCACGTTGTGCTGTGCAAACCTGACACAGTGACAATGCTGGAGCCCAAAATACTGGGAAAAAATAGGTTAGTGCACAGGGGAAGCAGGCAGCGCTCCACAAACACGGAGGAGAGATGAGGTGCAGCACAGCATCTCGGCACCCTCATCTGGAGGTCTCTCTCCCCAGCTTGGGTCAGGGTGAAGGGGACAGGTTCAGATTCAGAACCATTTTATGGTTCTGATTCCAGCACACAGACCAATGTATCTGAGAGCCCAAACGGTGCTGTCTGAAGAGCCCACAGCCACCCTGCATGATTTAGGCTGCCTTTATAAAAGCCTGAAGTGTGAATAAAGCATGAAACTTAATGCCCAGCCATCCTCTCCCTGCAGCTGAGCCTGGCAGCTTTAAGGTATTATTATTCCAGGTGCAGCCTGGTGGTCAGCCTGAAAAGGAAGGGGACCCCCTGCTCCTGCCTGTGCTCTGACAAGCCAGGGCTTTCACCTGCAAACAGGCTTCAGGAGAAGAGAGCCTCAGACCCAGAGGTCTGAGACCCATGGAGCCCACAAGCCCAGCTCACAGCACTCACTGCCCTAGTGAAGGACATGCCTGGTAGCACAAATGCGGCAAAAACATAATGTATTTACCCTTTCTGCCTTGCTCTGTGAGAGGGAAGGAGCATCACTCGCCCGGCTTCAGGGAGCTGCAGCAGTGAGCGCAAACCCAAAGGGAAGAGCTGGGAGAAGGGCCAGGAGCCCTCCCCTACACACCACACAGGCCAAACCTGCCTTGAAAAGCTTCAGGTCTTCCCTCAGGCTGATGGCAAAGACGCCTTGATGACAACAAGGGGAACAATCCTGGAGTTTCCATCTCCTCCTCTGTGACCTCCCTACAGAACCAGGGAGACAACCTGAAGGAGATGAAATCAGCAGCAACTCACCACACAGCAACAGGGGAGGCATTCAGAGAAGCTCAACATCCGAATGCCACTTGAAAGTCACCTGAAAATACATCTTAACCAGCAGCCTCAAGTATGGGGACCAGCTTTCAGCATCCACACTGAAATATCAAGACAGGAAGATGTGTTTTTCTTCTCTCACCACTCAGCCCGACTTCACGTACCAGATAAAATATTCCCTTTCAAATTCCTTACTGCAAAGGCAAGGAAGTGCTGGCTGAAAAAAGCAGCAGCCAGGCAAAACCAGAAGCACCTCCGCAAGGAATTTACTCTCTCCAGGATCCTCCCATCAGTGTCCCACACCACGTTCTCCAGCTCTGAAAGCCCTTTTCAACAGCAGATAAGAAGGGGCCCCACCAGTAAAGCTGGCAAAACATCCACAAGGCAAAACATCAAGGTATTTCACAGCCCGGGGGGAAGATGGGAAATGGCAATTTGAACATCATTAAGAACATTCTGATAACTTAAACCACAAGGAATGAGCTAAATCCACTAATGATTGTCTGCCCTCTCCAGGCAGCTCCTTTGGAGGATCCCACAGATGCCTTGGCTCCTGCGAGCTCACCGAGCCTCTTCCTTGCCCCACATCAGCCAGTCCCGGGAGCCTCTTCTCTTCCTCAGGATGCAGAAACAAGCACGAATATGTCAGTGCCAACAGCTGCCCCTCTGGCATGGTGGGCTGTTTCCTATGGGGGAACTGACAAGAAGTTGCTCAAGAGCTCATAAGCCCAAGGACTGAGCCCTCAGAATTAGGAGGCTCACCTCCAGCAGCAACCAGCACCCTTTCTCATTTGGAGTGGAACACAAAGTGACACGATCAGTAGAAGAAAACCAAGTAAGATACAAACCCAAGCCAGGGATGCTATGCTATACATAGAGCTCCCCTGGGAAACAAAACCAAACACGCAAGACCACCATTAATAACTGGCTTGAAGTACTCGTGCTAGTGACAAGGTCAACAGAATCCTCTTTGTACCCCAACCACCCAGAAGTGCTTGCCTGGATCTCCCCCAGACATCGTACTCCTGCTGTCCTCCCCCAGGACAGGTCCCCTCTCAGGCCCAGAGCTGGCTGCCAGACAATGTTACCCAGGCACAGTCACCTTCGATGCAGACAGACCTGCCTTGTCTGCACTCAGGATATTAACACTGCAGTACCCATGCATCACCATTAAAACAGGCATTCTTCCACACTGAAATGCTACCTCTAAAATCCCATCATCACACAGCAATCTCACCAGCTGGTCCCCCAGCAATAATGGTGCAGTTCACCTACTTGTTCCAGTCATATGCTTTTCCTAACAATATTCTCAACTAAACTATCAACTCCGGGGACTTCAGAGAGTTCCTGCAGCCACTGCATCAATGGAGTGTACCCGTCCTACTGACCTTCAGCCAGACCTACCTGCAAGTCATTAATCACTTCTGAAATCCCCATCCATTACCAAGTTCCACAACAGGCACAGCAAGAACAGAAGTGCAAACAGTTTTGCTGGCACGTTTCTTCAATTTAAAGCTAGAAGTTGTTGAGCGCATTTGGGTTTTTTTAAGCCATACAGAACCTTGTGAGGACAATGAGGGGAGAAGGCAAAAGAGCCACAAATGTACATTTTATAGTCAGCTTTTAATTTTTTTGCCTGTGATGACTGCAATAAAGTGCACCTAATTTCACATGAAATGAGAAAACATGGCTTTTAATACAGCCAACATAACATCAAAAGATAAACCTCAGTGCAAAATGCTTATCTGAAGACAACCAAAGCAGTTAAGACATTTACTGTGCAAACAGCCTTTTCCAACACATGTAACTTCTGGCTGGGGGCCAGTAAATGAGTCGGCAAAACACAACGGGCTGCAGGTTTGCCATTTCGCTTCCCGACGTCCTGAAGCAGGTCTCAGCTCAGCAGTCCCTCGTAAAGGCTCTGCAGCAATGCTTTGGGATCATCTCTGCAAGGCTACCATGAGCTCCAATTTAACCCACGTCTAGACTTAAGCAACTGGGGAATTACTATAGCTACAAAACAGATGGAGGAGGAGTCCTGACAAAACAGGAGGGGGAGACAGGGAAAATGCCAGAATGTATACACAGGCATTAAGCATGAAAACACACGAGTGGCTGAGCCAAGAATGATTTCAAGACTTTCTCCATTTATAGTAAGCTGATCAGCTGTGAACTTAAGAATTATAATGTGTGCCGTAAGACCAAAATAGGCCCTGCAGCCATTTCTTGTGAAACAGAGCTGAGGCGTGCCCACTGTATCCAGGGACACATAACTAGAAAAGCATGTCTGGTTCTTTATGTCATTGCGTTAAATAAAAGCAAATATCAAAGTGGTTAATTTATCTGGAAAAAGACCTCAGCAGTTTCAATGTGCTTTGAACTGCAATATAAAAGCTGTTAATCTAAACCCCTCCCCTTTTCCTTCTCCAAAATATACAAGACAGCAACTTCAACTTTACAGGGTAAGAAAATATATACACACTACATACATAAGTAAACTGACTTTGCAATTTATACAACATTAGTGAGAAAAAAAATATAAACATTAAGAAAATTACATACAGTATATTAAACAGAGTAAGCAACTGCTATCAGAGGGAAGGCTGACACGCTATCAAAGACAGGCAGAGGAGCAAAGGACGATGTTGCTATTCCTATACAACACTGAGTAATTCTGTTTAGCCTAAAGCAGTTCTACTGCCAAACAAAGATACCCTTTGAGGTAGATTCTTCCAATTCTTAAATAACATGTTGAGATCTTTAAAAAAAGAGATTTTTTTCCTCTCCACTCCCTCCCAACAATGCCACGAGCATAACTTCTGTTTGAACAAAGCTAAGCTGATTATCCTGTGAAGGGCACAGAGAAGCTGCGGTCTCAGGCTAACTCTCTAACACTTGAAATGAAAGACAAAACATTTAGCATGAATTCGCAACTAAAATACCTTCCCGCAAGACATGTGTCCATTCTATAGCAGTTCCTTTGCAGGTAATATATATACTTAAAATGTGAAGGTTGGTGGTGGTTTGGGGAGCTTTTTAGCCTTATTATACATTCTAATCTTGGAAAGTTGTTAAGGGATTTATGATACAAGACAGAGCAATCTACAAAACTTAAAAGGAAACAATATTATAAAACACACATGTTGATATCATTAAAAATCTCACTTGAGGGAATCTCAGTGGGTGCTTCTATCCAAAACCTTAACTTTCTCTTCATACACACACAGATCCTACAGACAAACCACAGCTTGAGATTTAAGCGATGGCATTTGCACAGGGAGCACAAAAGGAGATCACCACCTGACTACTTCACAAACAGCTCTTGGAGCTTTGTGCACACACTCTGTATGCAGCAGGACTTCACACAAAGGAATTCAGACCTCCTGTGGCTTGCACAGCTTTCACATACGTGGACCAAATGCTCATCTCCCCAAATCTCCACCGAGCTGAGATAGTAGGATCAGTATGTTCTCCATTTAGGACAGTGCTGAAGCCAGATAACAAATATGTATGTTTGTATGTAAGAAACAAACATCCTCTTTTATAAAGAGCAGTAAAATACTACTGGTGTAATAAGATCTCACCTATAACTTGGTCTTACAGAAACACTTCCCTTGCAGTTACATTCACTGCATAAATAAATTAATACCTGAAGATGAGAAAGTTAAATTAATGGATTACTAACATAACAAATTCCATTTTGTTATTTGATAAAACACAACCACAGAGCAAAGAAGCATCCACTTGACCTGTTTGGGCATAACCACTCTTAAGGTCTCCTTCCACTGTCAAGTGAATACGAGAGCAGTCACCTGTTCACAAGCAACTGCTGTATTTTGTAGTTTTTTAGAAGCACTGGATGCTCATACCAATTCCGCTTTACAGATTAACATGTGCAGGCAAGGCTGTTTATCCAGCCCAGTTCTGAAACACTTCCTCACCTGCTCACAACAGGGCAAGTCTAACACTGTTTCTGAACTCGCATTCCATGTCATGGGGCAATTCTTTCCCAGCCATCCTGAATGGATGTTTGATGGTGCGTGCTGGCAAGAAAACTAAAGTCATACAGTTTATAATATGTCTTGTGATTGACAACAGAAATGAGAAAACTTTCCTCAGCTTTAAATAGGATAAAATATACAGATAGGGCTACAGAAATAGCTGGCTGGATTTGCTGTTCGGGGTTGGGTGGGGGGTTTTATCTATAAAAAAAACCCAAACCCAACCCCAAAAACCGCAACAAATAGCTAACTTTTAATTTTGGTTTACCCACTTCCATTTTTCAGAAATAGTGTATTTGTAGGAAAAGCAATGTTAATCAAATCAGATCCTTTTGTTTCTAGTATTTGCCTGGATCAAGCTCACATTCCAACTCAGGTGACTGATTTCTTCTGTTCTGATCAAGGTGAAGCTCCATTCATTCCGTATCTTCCTTGTTTTAAGAGTTTTTCTGTTATTTTTCCCTGAACTAGGCAAGATTTTATGAATCTGGCTCCCAGAAATCATGCAGTTTTCCCTAAAGAGCAAAAGCAAAATAGTAAACAAGTCAAAACACTAATGACAGTAGTGTAAAGTAGGCAAGTGTTTAGCCAGAGATCACCATGATGTGTTGTAAGTGCCTAGAATTTTATTCAGAAACACTTGCCAGTTTTTCACATATGTGAATCAACCCCACGTATCTCTCAAAGAGCTGCATCATTATCAACTCACATCAGTTAGTAAGCTGCAAGTTGCTTTCGCAGCCATGTGTTACTAATTTCCTTCCCCCTCTAGAACAAGAAATGTCACACACACAACTACTATGTCTCTACTGTGCATTGCTGGGACTCACTAATAGCTTTTACTTTAGGTTTTTTTTTGGCCTGATCACGTTAGAAATCTTACAACCCTAGAGTGGAAGAAACAGCTCTGAGCTCCGGGTATCAGTAGAAATTATCCATCTATTCCACCAAAGACAGCTAGGCATCATGAAGGCAAATATTAATGACAGACTAATCAGGACATCACTTACTATTGCTGCTTTCATAAGAGCACAAAAGGCTTTTCCTATTCATTGTATGAAATTCAACATGTTTGAAGGAGAAGGAGTTATCAAGGGCTGTTAAACATATGTTGATAGAGCCCTGGACTCAAGTAGCTTCCAAGTCACATGCTGCCAGACCACAGCAGGAAGTGCATCATTGCATTCATGCCCCAATGTCCTTCTCAAAGTGTCTGCTAATAACTATAATCAGACACAGGCCCTGTGACTTGACTCAGTACTAACATTTTAGTGTATTATACAAGCTCTTTACAAAAGCAGCACTTTTAAGGATAAAGATGAAATCTTGGTTTCATTGAAGCCAACAAAGTAATATTTAATTAAACTCTATTCTAATACATTTAACTGCATGCGCAGCCATGCCATTTATGAAGAAAAAAATACTCTTTAAATGAATACGCTGTTTTCAAATGCTAAAATCATGAGTTAAATGCACCCTGCAATATGAAAAGAGAGAAGAAAGTTCCACTAGAGTACCTGAGTAGGCCGAGTGGTTTGTATCACATCTTGCCATTTGCCATATATCCTGGCAACCAAGTCTTTCACCTGCAAGTTCAGACAGATTACTTTAGCCACTGATGCTAAAAAAGCCAAAATCATACCCCCCTCTCAGCCCAAGCCCCAGATAAACCCAACACTCAAGGTCTACTGGGACCAATTTTATAGTCAGCCCAAAGTATCATGGCCTCAGCTCCAACCAGACCCCTGTAATTTGGGACTCTCAATTCAAAGCAATGTACTCCACACAAACACATTACAGGCACATGACTCCCCACGTTAAGTGTTTGGAATCAGCGTGCAAGCCTCTGGCTTCCAAACACCCACCTCATCCTTCGGCTGAGTTCAGTTTGTTACACAAGTCTGACTGTATCTAGGAAGGGTGCCCGCAACTGGAATCACAAAAGCAATTCAAACACTGCCTGCTTCCAAAATTAACTCCTTATACGTAAAACTGTGCTTTTTCATAACCAATCACAAGCAGGTGTTTAATCCAAGCCATTCAGAACTGATACTTGCTTCATATGCTGTGTTAAAACGCAGCACAGTGGAGTCCTCTAGAAGTTACTGTATGATTACACAAATGAAATGATGGGAAAAAACAGAGGAAGATTTTCCCTTCTCAGTGCAAGGGAAATAAAAACTAAAGTGAATGTGATCCCAGACACAAAAATCAAGGCAAGAGCATTTAACTTGGTAAAAGAATCCATGCTCTACTCATCTGGCTGAATAAAATAGAGCAATCTTGAGAGGTAAGGATGCACACAACTGCAAATGTTTGATTTAAAGCTGATAGAAGCCAAGGCTTTTCAAAGCTGAGGTTGGTCACTTATCACTGCTCTGATTTGGCCTGCTACAACAGCATGCAAAGCATGAAAGTCATAAAATTACAATTTCATCAGTAAACCCCACACCACAAAGCAAATGAAACTCAGTTATCCAAGCTTGTCATCACATACATCACATACAACTTTGGCTTAAATCCACAACAGTTTTACCTAATTCATTAATTTGAAAATAAACCAGAGACACATGCAAGATAGGCTAGTATCCCAGTGTTCTGTATCCTGCCCTGCATGTAGCCTCTTCTCTTAGGAGCCAGCTACCAATGATTGCCAGGAAAAGAAACAGAGCAACTCTGCAGGTCTAAAAGTTGAGATGCCTGGTTAAAAGGAAGACAAGCTTACGTTTTGCAGTTGTTAATAGTCCTGTTGTTAGCAAAAAAGGTATTTTCAGTGCATTAAAATAGGCATATATTTATGTACATGCAAAAACAGGATGCAGACAGAGAAAACAGGGCTGAGATAAGGGAACACCACACATCAAGAACACTAAAAATCATCCTAAAACAACCCCCCCAACTTTCTTGTCTTACCTTAGTTCGATAGAACAGCCTTGCATCTTCCCTAATATCACATTTGATGTGCTTATCTAAGGCACCACAAAGCTTCAGTAAGTGTTGCTAAATAAGACAGAAGTGTACAGCTCTTTAAATCCTCCATATCAAAATTAAAAGCTTCCTTCAGACATTATTGCAATTTAAAAACAATATGCATCAAGTTGATTTTTTTCCTCAGAAATATACAGTAAGGAAGGAAGAAAAGAAAGAAAGGGAACAAGACCATAAGATCCTCTATCAGTTGCTGGCATGGCCCTGGTACAGCAGATCTAAGAGCTTTAAAAGAGTTTAGAAGTATAAAATTAGTGATGTGTAACCCTGCTAAAGTTCCTACCAGCTAATTTGTAAGTCCTGTCTGTTCCCAAGGCAGCAAGTGCAGTGCCATTTATCAGCAAAAAAAGTTCAGAAGTTACAATAGCTAAAAAATAACCTTCTCAGCAATGACTCTGGTCATTTTCTTTTGTAGGAATTAGCTAAGCAGGTAAAACATAGCCAAGGTTTCTGCACTGATCTTTGACTTATCTCAGAATTTCTGATTACTTAATAAAGCCTCTTGATAATGAGCTACCGAGATCTTTCCCATTCTGTGAATTCCTTTATAAAATTCCTGTTTTCAATCTCTCCTGAAGAGCTGCTAATAGAGGTTCTGCTCTGCACAGCAGGTGAGACATACCAAAACTCTAAATATAAACATCTGTTGGTGTCTCAATACTGTGACAATTTACCTCATCTCACTGGAAGAGGATCAGAAATGAAACAGTTATACTGATTTTATACAAAGCCCAGCCTGCACAGTATTCAGCCATACCCCTTCTTGCCACTTGATGGTTAACAGGTCAGTGAATAATAGATTCTTTCTTCATTAAGAAATACAGAAACATTAAAACTTCTATTAAAAAAGATCAAGTCCTCTACAATCTTCAGGCAGGCAATGTAAAAAAAAACCAAACAAAACACCCCAAAGAAATCAACCCAACCCCAAATCTCAAAACACCATTACAATATAATACTTTTCTTTAACAAACTGTTTCAGATCACACGCTGTGATTATCTTTTTTGCTTTGAGCAGGAAATTGAGACACTTAAGCCCCAAAAGTTAACCAAACATTACTGCTTTACCTCTCTCAAGCAGTTCATTTGACAGATTCCTTAAAAGTCAACAGTGATTCCATGGGACAGAGGATGTATACAGACACCCTGCAGCAAGCAACTACAGCAAGTGATCACAGAAATCTGAACAGGATTACTGTAAGTCTAAGCAGAAGGTATTACTTAACAGATGCTTACATCGCATCACATGGCACAGAGGAACTATCACCACAGAGAACAGAAGATACAGCCCTAGTTTTCACTTGCTACATGGCTGCACTCCAACATGAAAACCAGGAGGTGTTTGAACATATTTTACTGGATACTTTCAAAGGGGTTTTCTTTTAGACTGAGACAATTCAACTGTACTGCAAGAGTTCACAGGATCATTGGGCTTCTTAGAATTTCTATTTCGAGTTCATTTACGGTCACTTGCCGAGAAAGATTAACAAAATAATCACCTGCTGATCCATGACTTTGTGTTTTGAGGTTGCTCCATTTGCAGAAATGCAGAAGAGGTTTATTTCTCTGCAAAAAGTGCAGAAAAAGCTCCTCTGCATTTACTTCGCCCCAGAACAAGTTTCTCCCAGTGCTATTTTCCACTGGTGATCTATCAGATGACAGCTACTGATAAAAATCTAGAGATTTTTAGGGGTTACTTAAGTTACTTACCCTTTGATTAGAATTTACATGATCAAAGATACTAGCTTCACTGACTAGATGAAGGAGGATGTAGATTAGGTAGTATGCCTGGAGAGAAATCAAAAGAGCTTTAGCATTCAAAACACAATCATAACTCTTCACATCTAAACCCAGCCCAATGTTTGCTTTTGGTGTAATTCCTCCAATAGCCGTATGAATGGCCAAGTATGCCTACACATTTGCTCATCTAATTTGAAATAGTACATCCATGTATCAGAAACATTTTTAACCACTATTACACTGGTTTAAGTTACTTAAGTAACCTACAAAACTTTCTGTAGTTTTAATTACCAAAAATTAAATTCAGACATTGGCTTTATTTTCCCATCATCTACACCTAGATCTAAATACTTGCTAAGAGATTCCATGACAGACTGAAAGAACCAAACCAAGATTCAATTTCTAGATGGATGGAAATAATAAATCTTTCTAATACCTGTTTATGAGAAGATTCATAAAAGATTCATAAATCTCTTTCAGAAGTCTGCAGAGTGTGGGGTGTCCCTGCTTATGGCAGGGGGATTGGAACTAGATGATCTTAAGGTCCTTTCCAACCCTAATGATTCTATTCTATGATTCTAAGAAATAGTACAGAAAAAGTTTTTTTTACTGTGACAGGTAAACATTATATACTCTACACACAAACCAGCCTTCATAAAGTCTTCATGATTTTACGGATGAAGCTTCTAACCAAGCAGCTTTCAAAAAAAAGAAAGTAAGAAAAATAGTATGACTCACTCTTCGGGTTCTTTCCACATCTCCACAGGGCAATCTTTTCACAAAATCAATACCAGTCAGTGGTGTCCCCGTTGGAGGCAGTAAGATTGAGGCATCCATCATCAAGTACTCTACATTCATGGGTTTAATCTATAAAAATATTTTAACATTGATCACTACACAGAACAAGCATCTGCATCTTTACTTTCAAATACAATTCATCGTTGCATATTTTAAGAGGAAGGAATTGTCAAGGTTCCAAGATTTTTTTTTTAATACCATCTTATTTTGAGATCCTTACACACAATCTCTATTTGATTTGCTTATCATTCCCTAACACACTTTTGAAGTTTCCATACTGAAAAGAGCCCACAGGAAAATGACTGAAAAATTACAGACAAAAAGCTATTTCATGAGTAGTAGAAACAAAAGCCTGTCATGTTCTTGCAACTTCAATCATAAGAAAGTTTTCCGCATCTTTTTCTTTCCAAAAGAACTCTCAAGTATCAAGTAATGCAGTAACTTTCACACTAGACAATTCCCTTCAACTGTGCCACTAACAGAGTCTCTCCTTTACATGTCTGCCTATTTTCATGAATAAATGATGTCTAAAATATCTATCCTTCTATACCTTTGGACAATTTCATTCAAGACTTATTACATACACAAGCTTCTTTTTGTCAGGAAGCCAGCTGCAATGGCAAGAACATACAAAAGCCCATTCCACAGCTTGTACGATACTCTGCCCAAAAGAAAAATGCAGTCATGTGGGCATTCCAAAATAGCCAGCTGTAACTGGAAGCATTCCTGGCCACTTTCCCATGGTCACATTCTATAGAAGTAGCAGACTAAAACAAGGTCCAGAATTTTCACAGCACAGTTTTAACTGCTGCCTTGCACACATACAGACTTAAAAATAATTTTTAGCCAATTTTTATGATCTCAGAACAATTAATCTTCAGTGTCTAAAACACTACATTAACAAATTCAATAATGTGCAAAAAGATACAGAAGCCAACATAGACAACTGTCCTGGTTTCAGCTGAGATAAAGTTAATTTTCTCCCTAGTAGCTGTGTTTTGGCTTTAGTCTGAGAAAACTGTTGATAACACGGAGGGTTTGGCTGGTGCTAAGTTGTGCTCACACTAAGTTAAGGACTTTTCAGTCTCATGTTCTGTCAGTGAGGAGGGGCACAAGAAGCCAGGAGGGAGCAGACAGGACACCTGACCCAAACTAGGCAAAGGGGCATTCCATACCACAGTACATCATGCCCAGTATATAAATTGGGGAGAGTGAGCCAAGAGGGACTAACGGCTGCTCAGGGACAGGCTGGGTATCAGTCAACAGGTGGTGAGCAACTGTGCTGTGCATCACCTGGGTCTTCCTTTTTTATTTCTTTCACTGCTATTTCCTTTTATTATCATTGTTATATTTTACTTTATTTCTCTTATTAAACTGTTCTGTTTTCAACCCACAGTTTTTTACCCTTTTTTCCGTTTCTCTTCCCCATCCCATGGGAAGGGCAGGGGGGTAAGTGACTCTGGCAATTAGTTGCTGGCTGGGGTTAAACCATGACAACAATGAACAAATGAGAACACAGAACTAAAACTCCTAACAAATAAATAACTACTTCAGATGCAACTCACATGTGTGTACGCTGGTTTAAACAGTATTTTACAACATAAAGGTGAAGAATATTTATAAAAGGAAACTGAAAGTAAGATATAGGAAGATTTTCACATTGTTTAACACCTAAGAAAAAAAAAATCCAACATCTCATTTCCCAGGATAAAGCAATTTTTATATAATCACTTTCTGAAAGCAACGGGCTTTTATTAAATAAAGAGCTGTAAAATTTCACAGGAACTATTCATGTAAGTGTAGAGATAACTCCTCAGAGACAAAAAAGCCACCCACATTTTTGTTATTCTATTCCCAGGAAAAAAGATACCAGCACTGTCAGTAGTTAGCAATAAGTACTTGTACTTGCTGCTGTGCTGTATCTGGGTTTGAGGATCTGGCAGGGCAGAAGGGGTATCACTTACAGTCATGCTCCGGTATTCATCTTCAAACATATCCAGAAAAATTTCTTCTCCCTTTCAAAAAGAGAGATAGAGACAGACCATAAATCCCTACAAACATGAAGCCATGTTTGGTTTGTTTTGTCATGTACTGGATGTTACAGTGCCACCGCCAACTGCAGAGCACAGCTGAGCCCCTCAGCAACAGTCACGGCACTTCTGGGACATGTTTGGGAAAGGGAGAGATTCCTGCGCAGGCTGTGGAGAGAGCCATGGTGGAGCAGGTGAGTATGCCCTGAAGGAACTGGGGGTGCAGAGGCCTCCAGTGAGAAGTAGAATTGAAATCATAATCACAGAATCGTAGAATAGTTAGGGTTGGAAAGGACCTTAAGATCACCTAGTTCCAACTCCCCTGCCATGGGCAGGGACACCTCACAATAAACCATGTCACCCAAGGCTCTGTCCGCCTGAATTTCAGATAAGATATGAATAAAAAGCAATGCCAAAAAGAAACACATTCTGTATTAGAAATGTTCTAATAGTGTGTTTCTGCTCCACGAAATACATAAAATACATGCCAGTTACAGCAAAAGCATATGGCTGCTAACTTGACCTACAGCACAAGCCCTGTGGGACTTTGTGACGTTATGCCAGTCTGGTATGGGAACGGCATAAAAGCAGAGGAATCCTCCAAAACCACTTTCTTCTCTATCACACATTTGGAGTGCTTCTCTTAAAAAGTGCTGCCTTGGGCACCCTGTAAAGACTGGGATGCAGACTTGCTTCTAATTCCACATTATGTAAAAGATTTTTTTCTTGCAGCATTTTGCATACATACCTTATAGAAACGACGAAGGAGATGAACACTTTCCTCTCTTGCACCCTAGGAAAAACAAAATAACTGTGTTTCAGGGAGTAAATGCACCATTTACTCAAAAGTCACATTCAAACAAAAAAATGCCCAAAAAAATCATACATAAGAGACTATCTATTAATGTCCCAATACTCATAGCTTTTGGCCCAGAATTTGATAGAACACAGTCCTTGCACTCACAAAAATGCAGTTTATGCGAGCTTGTTAGTTTCAAAAGCACCCCATACCATTCAGATGGATGACATAGACTTCAGAGAGAAACGTCAACGTAACCTTGCTAGAGAACTTAAGAAAGATGACAGCAAAGCTGAGAACACAACACAGGGTACCGATTCTTTATATTCACTGCACAGAGTCACCAATGGAAAGATGTTCTAGAAGCTTAAATTTCACATTTATGCTTATTGCAATCACAAGTTAAACAAATTCATTCAACTATAAAACTCAAAGACAAGTGAGACTGTGACCAGTAATGTGAAAGAAAATACTTACCTCAAGGCAAGCAAGGTGAACATCTTTTATGATGCTGCTGTTTCTAGAGAACACAAGCTGTTTCAGCAACAGGCAGCCAAGTTCTAAAGTTGCCAAACGGATTTTTCCATCTATGAAAAGAAAATTTCAATATACAAAATAACAGGAGTCCAAGTATTGCTTTTCTCATTACCAGATGTTCTTAAACGTTTCTACTCTTTTCTGTAATTGTCATAAACTTTGCTCCTCTGTCATATACACCATATCTGAGAAGGATGAGTGCTAATGCTGACTTACAATTTTGATGGTTATTAAAAAATATCCCAAAACTGGAAGAGTGATTTAAAGCAGAAGGAAACTTAAAGCAGAAGTGTGCTACAGGAAGGCAATAAAGATAAATATTATTAGAAAAGAAGCCGAAAACAATGCCTTTGTCAATCTGAATAGGGAGAACTGAATTACACTAAAATTACAAAAGACTCACAGGTTGTTTGGAATGGATTAAGTTACAGGACAAAAGGAAGTTGTGCATATAGCATACTAAAAAGGCATAGCTTTTCCTTAAAAAAGTCCACATGATTCAAATACAGAAGAGAAGTCAGAGTGAAAGAAGGCACTGAGATTTTAAGCTTGTATTTCAGAAGGATTAATATACGTATAATCCTTAGGATATGTATTATATAGAAGAAATGTACAGTTGGAGTTTAGTGATCGATACTAAAGAGACAGACAAACATCTTAGCTTTTGACCACAACCCCATCTACTATTTTACAAGTTAGCAGCGTGCTGTCAGTAACTAGACAAGGTCAGTACCCCCAAAAAGCAGAGAACAGGAAATGTTCTACACAGCATTTAGCAAGCTTACAACCCTCTATTTCCACCCCTCCCCAGAAGTGCTTTTGTTTAAATAAATGCATTTCCTCATCTTACACTCCTTCCATCTCCAGTATGTCCAAACTCCGTATGCATAAACATGCTCTTTATCTGTGACTGACACATCAGCTCAAGTTAATACTCTGTTTATCAGTCAAATAAGCATTAGATTTTACCCTGCAGACAACCAGGAATTTGATTTGGTGTCAGTTTCAGGGGAAAACCACATCTACTCATCTGAAGTTTTAATAGGGGAAGTGAAGTGAGAAGAGCCTGTGGCTTAAACAGCAATCATGTTTCCATGGAATAGGTCACCGAGCCTTATCCCTCATTTCACAAAAAAAGTAAAACTCAGGGAAAAACCCCAGGTTTTCTGCAAAAGAGTTCAGAAACTGGAAATACAATGTAAAAAAAAAAAAAAGCACCCCAAGAAATAAAGAAACAAACAAATCACGGGAAAATACTCTATCACCTCTAGAGACAAAGGATGCTAGAAGCAAAGGCTACCATACAGTTTTCAAGAATACTACTCCACTGGAATTACTTTCAGAAGCAAAGGTGCCACAAATCATATATCCAGGATGTTAAATCACAGAATGGTCTGGGTTGGAAGGGACCTTAAAGCTCATCCAGTTCCTACTCCCTGCCACAAGCAGGTTGATTCAAGCCCCATCCAACCTGGCCTTGAACACTGCCAGGCTGGGGCAGCCACAGCTTCTCTGGGTAGCTTGTGCCAGGGCCTTACCACCCTCACATTTATTATTTTCTGTTAATTCTACTTATTTCCCAAAAGCACATACACTTTGTCCTAAATTCAGGACTTTGTCCCGAGTTGCCGACTGGGGTTAAATATGACGCATTTGCACCAGACACTCTCCCCAGGCACTGGGAAGTCTGAAGCCCAGGGGAAGGCCTCAGGAGACCACAACTGTCCCTGCCACAGTTGTGAAATCACTATGTATCTCATCACTTTTCTTTATTCAAAACCACAGAAAGTAGGAATTAAGACAACAGAATCATGTAGTACTCTGAGTATGAAAGCAATTAGTCAGCAGAAATCCAGAGTTCCTGGCTCCTCACCAACCAAGTAAAACCTGACTGCTGTCTCTTACAGACTGTATCTATTCATTGTTCATGGAAGAGACAGACGCTTCCCCTAAAAGACGAGAAGCTAGGGAGCAACACTTTTTTATTACTTTTTCCCCCACCACCACAAACCTGGTTGTGCAGCATAATTCATTATCCTGATGAGCCCTTCTGCAAGTACATGGTTATATGAATTTCTCTCTTCAGTATGTTGAGCTGGAAGCTGAATTCTCTCCAGCTTGACTGGGTCAATTCCTTTGTGAGAGATGAAGGAAGAAAGGTAAATGAGGAAACAGGTATGCCTTAAGGTAAGTATTTAATATACTGCAGTACTTTTCTCAGAAGCAGCAATACAAAACTGGGCAATTTAGTTTTGAACAACAGAAAGACTAAACGCATTCATGTATCAGTGAAAAATCTCAGTCTTAAATGGAGCCTACTTGGTGAAGGCACTCCAATCCCAGGTGGATGGTGACATCCAAGCCATTTTGCTGCATCTGGAATTTTCAGACTGTTTGCCTCTAAATCAAAGTCAAGTCATATATCTGAAGAGCATAATGGCTACAGGGGAAAAAGATGGAAGTCCGATTTGAAATTCTGCTCTGGGAATAAGTGATCAGTTCATTTATGTTTAAAGAAAATAGGAATTTTAGTTAGTAACTAGTGGCCTTTTATTTAGTACCTTCCCCAACCGATTATCACTGATTTGTATAAGGAAACAAAACCCATCTTTCTTCAATTTCTTCCTCCAAAATAGCAAAGCTATTTCTCAGAATAGACTGGTTACTGTAAGGACTCTTAAAAATAAATGAAGTTATGGACTGCTGAGGATCTCCCTGTCCTTGTTTTAAAGAATGGTAATAACCCCATAAAAGAGAAGATTACTACCTCAGGGTTTATAGTTTCTTCCAAACCTGTACTTGTAGTAAATTAACACCACCATTCGTGGTATCAATTATTTCTTCACTAAGCAAGGTCTGTTTGAAGATTAATGACAGTATTACAAATGTCATGATGAGACTAAAGAAAGGGGGGCAGGAGGGGAAGCATTTAAGGAACAAGGGCAATCAGAGTGCTAGTTTTCACAACAATCTAACAGTTTAGTGAAATGTTAAGAAAAAGTTTTCTTTTTTGGGAAGAAAAGCTGCTTACAAGTAACATTTCTTAGAGAAAACCCATATGCAGATTAAATTTTCACAGGATGACACAGTCACTAACCAGCATAAAACCACTAAGAAGACTAAGAAAATGTGGGAGGAATAAGGCAGGATCAGACAGGTACTCAACAAAGTGGCCAAACTGAAATCACAGTGAAAGAATTCATATTCAGCATCTTTCTTTTGGTTGTCTGACTGCCAAGGATGCCAAATTCTGCATTCTTGAGATACAGCACATGCTCTAGCAACATATACGAAGGGTTCCTTCTGGGATTAAAGATCTCTCAGATCCAAGAGGTACATGTATGCACCTAAATAGATGTGTTACAAATTATGTTTCTTTTTTACTGTTCACACAGATATTTCTTGCTGGTGAAGACCAAGCATATTTTCTTCAAACTCATTCAAGCACATGGTGCAAAATGCAGACTCAGTATCCAAATGGAAGGAGTCATGATCAAAAGCCTCAAAAAGGTGTCTACATTTACTGACCGAGACTGAGAAGGCTGCTCCCTTAGAAGCAAGGCCCGAATCAAAGTTCTTGGTTAAGCTAGAGCAATTCAGTTTTTTTTGAATGTGTTCTGTTTTAGCCTTCACCATTGTACCAGAGCGAGCAAGATTGGGGGGAATGGTGAAATTCAAACTGACCAGCTAGGGAATCAGAAACAGACCTGAAACAGCTAATATACTGAAATAGAAAACGACAACTCATTTTCCTGTGGTGTAGAGAGGACAAGTTTGTATTGCATTCAGTCACAAGAAATCATCCTAGATTTCCAATTCATTACCTGTTTGAACTGATTCAAGTGCTCACTACAGCATTTAGCATCTCTGTCAGGCAGTAAACAGGTAATCAGATCCTAGACACACAACCCTTAGAGAGTTATTGCTTCCTGAAACTGGGGAAACAACTCTCCATGTTTGGACCTTCATGCCCTTTTGTAAGAGAAAAGGGTTATTGACCCATACCTTGAGAAAGTCTGTAAGCAGACAGATCTCTTGCATTATTTTGAATTCAGATACAAACACACTGACTCCAGCTCACTCCTGAGGCACCTTCCATGACTGATATTGAATATGGGGTAGAACAGAAGAGCTGCTCTTTAACAGCTCCTGAACTTTTAAAGAACATTTGTTCTTGCATCAAACAGGGGCACTAAACTAACAGCTTGTAAAACCTCTCTTCTTCAAGACAGATGCACTGATTCTTTGGCCCCCTAAGGCTGAAAGCAGTCTATTACACGCCACAGGAGGAGTGGGCTCGTGCAAGACAAGACCATCAAACTTGGATGTCATTATTTGTCTAGCATCTAAGACCTAGGGCCAAGGATATGGGGAGAAGGGAAAGTAGCTTCCAAAGAGCACCAGGCAAATGTAAACTATGGACAAAGAAAGCCAAAGAATATAGCCTAAAGAATCTTTCATTTAGAAAGGGCTGATGTGACCACCAAAGAAGGAAGTGTGTATTTTGACCTCTTAACAAGTAACAGGTACCTCCAGTTTAGGGAAAGGCTATGTTAGATATTTCACTGCCTGTTGTATTTCTCTTGGTAACCCTGGATACTGGGTGGAAAATAAAGAGCACAGAGATTGCTGAAACCAAGCAGAAAGAGGCTGTATCTGCTACATTCCTCACTGTTTACAGCAATACTACAGATGTAAGCAAATCATTTTTGAAACAAGAGAGGATGTCAAGACTTTTTTCTGGGAACAAGATATTGAATAGTGACTAATTATACTGAAGGAAAAAAAAACAAAACAGTGGGCTGAAGGACTATAGTCTTAATTACAAGAATTCTTAAGAAATACAACCCTAGAGTACATGCTTACTCCTTTACAATGACACTGAAAGGCTTCCGGGGACATTCTGAAGCTGCAACAGCTACAGCTTATGATTTTGGCTATTCACAGCTTCAACTAATGAATTTTAAGCAAAGAGAATCAACTTCTGACATCAGGGCTTTCTAGCACAGTGATGCTCAAAGGCCCTTAGTAAAAGACATCTTTTGGAAGAGGTATACTGGTTGTAGGGCAGGCTGGGAAATAGGAGATGCGAGTCAGAGAGGGCTAGAACACGGCAAGGCTGTGGTGCTATCTTGGGTGATATTACTTGTGTTATTATCTTTTGTCATAAGAGATTGTGAAAGCCCTGTAATTGTCTGTAAATTATCATCTCAGAGAAGCATTGCTGGAAAAAGATAAAGCCATCAAGAGGATGGAGGAGAGCAGGAGACCCTAGGACCCTAGGGTTCCCTCAAGACTCCATTTCCACTCTACCTGCCCATTAGAGGTACCTTGAAGCTAAAATGGTATCCTTGCTTTCAAGTGAGCCATCACACCTGATGGCTCTCTTTGCTAAGTTTATTTAGTGCTAAGTTTACTGTAGCAGTTAATTCATTTAAATAACTAGTATGTCATAGAAATTAGACTCATAAGCTAAAAATAAGTTAAATTCTGCTCTCAGTTCATGACATATATAATTATTCCCATGTATGAGCCATTTACATTACTGTTCCATAAGGAATCTATTTAGAATGCACAGAAAGATGAACAGCACAAAAGCTAATCATAACCAACCCTTATATATTCTCATACTGTCTGAATTATAACAAAGTACACATTTAACATAGGTTTGCTAGTTTATAAACATAGTCCAGGCTCCTTGGGAGACTTGCAAGATGTCTTCTGGCATAGAACACTGACAACTTGAATAAACTTTCAATCAATTAAGGCACAATGGATGAGGCAGCTGGTGAGGAGTTGCACAGTTCAAAAAGAATTACTAAAGGACTGCCAAAGCTGGATGGAAATAGGCAGTACATGACTTTCATAATCACATCTGATTCTCAGGTCTCAGGCAATATCTATATGCTTAAAGTATACAAAGATTTAATTTGAACATACTGCAGCAAGTTTTGGAACATTTTATACTTGGCTTACATGTCGCAATCACAGTATATGCAAAGTGGGAAAAAATGGATGCCATGTATCTGCAGATTGAATACAGTGGACTTCAACTGATACTAAGAGATGAAGAATTAAACAGAACAGTCTTATTCCACTTCCAAGAAACCAATGGAAGAAAAGTTATCTGATGTTCACAAAGCTTTCTACCAAATTGTTCTTAAAAATGTGATCCTTAGCAACTGTTTTTACTTACAGCATACTTATTTCTTCCTCCCCCATGTAAAGAATTTCTCATCCTTTAAGGCATGCATAAACAGAAGTTACAAACAGATCCTGCCTGTCCAAAAGCCTCACTGGTTTACCTAGAAGAAGCAAACATTGCTTACCTTTGTTGTGTGACATTGCATATAAAAGACAGAGCACGAAGAGGGCATAGTAATCATCTTCAGCACAGTCCAGTGCATTATAAACCATATCAAGAAAAGGCCTGTGGGAAGGAGTAATTTTACAATTGTTCAGAAGAAAAAGAAGACATCTACAGAAAGACAAGTAACTATGTTGTTCTAAATGAACAACAATGGAAGAGGCAAAATGAACAACAATGGAAGAGACAAAATGAACAACAATGGAAGAGACAAAATTACAGTAATGCATACTTGCAGGCATTAAACAAAAATGAACCTGTTTAAGAGTATCCAGATTATAACTAAACTTTGTATTACATTATTACATCCTGACATAAATTCTCATGTTTTAATGGGATTTGTTACATAATACTTTCCAAGAAGTGGCTGTTGACACATTTACTAAGTTGCCCGCAGCAGGTTTAGCATGTATGTAAGCAAAAGCTTGGTTTAAATGTTTACATAAGTAACTTTAAGGAGCTGCTATCACTGTTGCATTAAAAAAAAACCCTACCTTAAATCTTATGCACTAAATGGACTTGAAGTTTTCACTATTACAAGAAAGCAGGTTTCACTAGAAGTTTGAAGAAAGCTAGGTTATTCTGAAAGAATCAGTCAAAAACTTAACTTCAAACAGTTCTAGGAAGAAAATGAACAGGGATGGAATATTTGAATGGAAAAAAGAAACGTTTAGGCTGCAGATAAGCTTTTTTTCCCCATGACTTTTAAGCATGTGTGACCTACGACATACATACACGAAGCTACAAATATCGTCATGGTCACCCTTCACTTGTACCCTGAACAGACCAGAAAAGTCAATCCAGAAGCTGCTTGGACAGCTCAGAGATTCAACTGATACTAGCAAAAACCTTGTAGTAAGGCAACTTGGCTTCTTGTCTTCAGCTAGCTTGCACCCAGTCAGCTCAGAGCACAAGCAGAAATCAGATTAGTTTTCACAGGGGTCTAGACAGACAATAATTAAAAAAATAAAAAATCATGGAAGTGATGAAAAGAGAGTTTAGAACCTTGATTGAAAAGGGAGAATTTCTACTTCTCAAAAAAATTTTTTAACAGTGAAAATTAAAAACATCCTTACGTTACCTAAATTATATCCAAATAAAATACAACAACATAGCATCCCAAGTCATAAAACCAAGTATATTTTCCTATCTTCAGACCTAGCAGACAAAAAGCATGCACTTCAAACTCATTGCTGTGGTTAGTGATGGGGCCTAACATCTATCAAAGATTAGAACACAACATACCAATCCCAGATCTGTGGCACCCTGATGGTCACACTTAATGTATCCCAGTAAGCCACTCAACTAAAGTCACAACAATGTATTTACACTTCTCCACACACATTTCAACAACACACTCTCTTTTATTAAAATAAGGCTATGACAAGAATAAACAAACACACTGTTCCTCTGCTCAGTTCACAACATCACAGTCGCATGCTTGGGCATTTCTGAAGCTGGACTACAAGCATCCTCCATGATACAACTGCCATTGAGCTGTGCTCTCTTTTTGCCCAAGTCCAGCACTGCCCAACATATCTAAGCCAAATTGTTTAGGTACAGATACCCCTATTGCAGGTCTCAAAAGGAAGTAACTATTCATGCAAAAGCAGCCTGAAGAATTAGCAATGTTGAAAGCGCCTTCAGTCTTCCTAAGCATTAAAGAAGCCCTATAAGCCTCATGACATCCTGAAAAGGGGTGCTTTACACACACAGAGCAAAGGGAGTCCAGCTTCCAGGTCTGAAGAAGAAAGAGGACCAAAATATCCAGGTTCAAGACTACTAAAATACAGAAATGCTACAGCACTGGGTCTGTTGTCAGAAGAATAACCGATGGTAATTACCCTAAAAACTAACATATGAGGTAAAAGTAATATTTAATTCTAAAAACCAATGTTTCAGGAGATCAAAGCTGAAAGAAACATCAGTAGCTGTTCCGTTAACACTAGTATTACACGGTGTTAAATGACTTCTATAACCTCTAGTGCATTTTTCCTTGTTTTCACCCACATATTACTTAGATTTGTGAAATTACAGAATTTTAAGAAAATATGATTACAGCAGAGACTGAAATAATTTACATTCCAGGTATTTCTTCACAGCATCTATCTGCATTATCAAAGTCTCAACTGCAGTAATTTGAGGCCAGAACAACTGCTAGAGTCCCACTCACCAACAGGTCCTCATATAGTCTAAATATGGGAGAGACCCAGAAAAACTTCAGCTGTAAGAAGGTAGTAACAGAAGGTACAATGTAGCATGAAGATTTCGCATTCTCGAAAAAACTTCATTATGTAACATATCATAAAAGGCCGTTAATTTAAAACAAGCCTTTAAGGCTTAAGTTTTTGGTAGTGAGGCACATCAAAATAAATTACACCAAAAATACTTTTCTTCACAGTACCAAAAAGACTAAGGGAGACTGAAAACCTTTTACAGCTACAGCTTTTTAAACTGCAAATACCGCTGCTTTCTGTTTATTTTCAACAACTACTGGACAAATTTAAAAAATCATTTTTTAATATTAATTAAATATTAATGATGGCCATATGGCAAGTATTTTCCATTATATTTCTTAACTGTAATCATTTTCTTCCTTTATTAGCCTTTTACTAGTGACTTGATAGGAGAAGCAGGTTAAATGCCATACAAGTATTCTTCAAATTATTTATTCTTGTAGACTGTCCACAATTGAAAACTGCAACATTTTAGGCATCACTATCATCATAATAATTAATGATTATTCCAGTTATGGAAGTTTCTCCCACTTCAAGCATGACATAAAAGATCACTGTATTTTCCATTATCACGTGGCTGACCTTACTCACAAGACTCAGCAACTCCAATCAGTGTAAGAAAGAAGCTACACACACTTGAGCAAATGTTTTGAGAAATTTAGCTACTGCTTCAAATATTACAACTGGCATATAGAATAACACAAACTCTTAAGCTGTACCAGCTCAACCACCAAACATTTTCCAAAAATGTTTGTATAAAACTAAGGCCAGAAATGCCCTACACAAGGTCTACCCTTTTTTTAAAACCGTATTTAGCTCTGCACATTCTTTGATGCCGTTTGTATCTAGGAAAGATACAGGATGCTGAGAGATCATATCTGCAGATCAAAAGAATCCTGAAATGCAGGTATTTGCCAAATGCACTGGCATCTCACACATAAGTATTTTGCAATTTTCACCACCTGAGGACCTTCATTGTTTTAGTATTCAGTGAAGTCATTGCCAATTTCTTTCTAAAAGCTATTTGGCACATATTTTAGTCAAAATAGCAATAATCTAGAAAAACGTATTTTAAAGCCAGTTCAAGTCAAGGTTCAATTTCACTTTTACAGTGAAATTGTTATCTTTATTAATGAATGTAATCCAAGCTATGTCAAAGCTATAATGGAGACAGAATGAAATTCTGGGAATACTAGGCAGCACTTCCCAAGTTTAAAAATAAATTTCAAATCCTATTAAACATGTGCATTTCCTCAAGGGACACATTTGCAATTACTTTTGGGTTACAGATGGAACATTCAGTATCTTTTCTTTAGCATTCTAATAACAAGAGTGCAAAATTCATACTGAGAGTGCCTATGGGGCATTAAATATATCCAAGTTTAAATTTTGAAGTCAGAAGAACTTCTGCTCCCCGAAACACTTAACAGCTGTGTTTCCAAAAGTCTTCCATAACCCTAAGACACGCTGATGGACCTTGGAGTCCATAGTCCAGGTTAGTAGAGTTTATCCACAACTACTATTTCTAAAATTCTGCCAAATTAAGCCCTGATCAGAAGAATTTATTTATTTTCCTCCCTGCAGGGATATACAAAATTGGCAGACATGACCATATATGTCATTAAGAAAACTTCTTAATTTAGAGTTTTATAAAGTTCTAGAATTAAAACGTTTATATTCTGGTATTATTGTGTTAACATTCTGTAATTTAATTTTACTAATTTAAGGCATCACAACTACCATAAAGGAAGGCACAAAGGAATAGGACTATTTCCAAAACTGATAGGTAGAGGTCTTATCCAATTTTTCTCATCCCACAAGTTGCCTCACTTATCTGTGATCCACAAAAACCCCTGCAATTTTAATTGGAAACAGATTTAAAAGTTCCTTTAAGAGAAGTGAGAGAATTAACAGGAGGGCAAGTAAGGATAAAATCCAGCAAAATACACTGCAGTATCTTTATACCTATTCCAGTTTGTTATCTCACTCCCAGAGGCAGCTGCACTCTTTTCTTCATCTGTTGTATTCTGTTCTGTCACAGTAGAGATGGGCAATTCTGACAGCTTACACCTCTCCATGATTACCATCTCTATTTCTAAAACAAAACAAAAAAATATTTTTATATTTTTAACAAACAGCTATGCGATTTCTTTTGTCCTTTCCATTTCGCATTAAAAGTGACTGATGCAACTGTATCTTAGAGGTGCGACCACAACCTTGGAAAGGTCAATGAATTCATAGATATAAGCAAAATTTCTTCTCATTAAAACAGTTTATTTACATTTCTTTAAGGAATTTTAACTGCTATATGAAAATTACGCACATACATAATATATGTAAAGACAATATATAGATTTTGGCATATAAACAAGGAGCAGCAATCCCCCTTCCCTCCAAACCACAGGAAGAAAACACACAGAACTTCTGAGAAAAAAGAAAAATCTCTGTGAAAATGCTGGTGAGAGTGGGGCATGGGTGGCCATCAAGTTTCATAGAGGGTGCAAATAGGTCTCTACAATTACAGCAACCAGGTTATTTGTACCCAAGTACTTCATTCCTATTGGCTTTAAGTACTGGGACCACGTCTAGTTTTGCTTAAGAATCTGGACAAAGATAACCACTAAAGGTTCCTGGTTTAAGAGTAGATCATGTCATATTTTCTTCAAATCATGGTGGGCAACAAATCATCAGTTATTTGACACCATCTAATGAAATGCCTTCTCAGACTGTTTACCTAAATCAAAATGCAACCATGTTTGGAGAGGGCTGTCAAAGCATAAAAGTCTTGTTCTGAATTACTTGCATGAAATTCTGCCACATTTTTCTCAATTTACGTCTAAAGTAAAGACTAGTTTCTAGCATACATTCTTCTAACAGTTACTAACTAGTAAAATAAAGCAGTTACAATATGCTGCAAGTCCACTCATCCTATAAAACCAATTCTTAAGGTTAGCATTACATCAAAAATCCTGAAACATTCAATTAAGGATTAAAAAGTAAGTATGTTGGGTTTTTTTTCAGTTCTGAACTACTTAATACCACCTTCTATCATATAGTGTCAGTTTTAGCACACATAAAACACTTCTGATCACCTTTACCATGTAAGTGAAGTGACTACACCATTTGCCTTACCACAGAAGGAAAAGTTAGAAAGTTTAAGTCTACTTATAAAGTGCCCTATAACCATGTACACTTAGACACAAAGCATGCATTTATGATAAGGGCTGAGGACTACAGAAGACATGAAAACACTTTCATAATTTTTTATCAGATTAGAAGTACATGCTCTGTCAGAATAAATTTACATGACAAAAAAAAATTACAGCCAAAGACTGAAACAAATTTAATAGGCCCACATTCACCTAGTGCAACAAGAGAACAAGTGACACAACAGATGAGAACTAACACTGTGATGAACACACTAAATGAAAGTATCCAAATTGTGTTATTTTAATTCGCTGTTATACTCACCTTCATTTTCACTGTTTGTTCGGATACTCTTTGAACTTGCTTCTGTACCTTTAGTTTTATCTACATCATCTTGGTTATCTTCAGATCCTCTCTCCTCTTCATCTTCTTCACCAACATTTTTATAGTTGGGTCTTTTCTGCACTCTCTTCTTCCCCTTCTGTTTGTTAATTTCGAGAGACCTCTCAAGTGTTTCTGTTGGTTTTATGAAACATCTGATACTTGACTTTGCCTGTAAATTTGAAAAGTTTACACTGAGTTATAGTAACACATTTTTAACTTCAACTGATAAAGAAACTTCAGCTCACATAAAAGAGGGGTTTTAGAATGAAATTTAGCAGGCCATTAAAACTCTCCAATACATTTTAAATTTCAAAAAGGCAGACCTCAAGATGTATCAAATTTTCAGTAGAACAATCACCTCCAAAGTAATATATCCTAAAGATCTCTCATTAAAAAGTACGCCATTTTGAGACAGAAGATGCAGAATTTAGTGTGAGGTGTCCCTGTCCATGGAAGGGGGGTTGGAACTAGATGATCTTAAGGTCCTTTCCAACCAGAACTATTCTATGATTCTAACTACCTATTGATAAAAGTTCGTAATTTTTTCCCTCCTTTTAACTTTCTGAACAGTTGAGACAGTGAGTACACACAAATTCAAACAGTAACCAATCACCACCTGATTTTACTGATTATTAATTTACAGAGCAAGAGAATTTATTTAGATGACAAATTTCTCCCAGAGTAAGTTATTTTCAAGAGTCTGCACTATCCATGGCCTCCTAACAACAGACTTCACAGAACATTTAGAAAAATCCCTCCCTTCACTGAATAAGGAACACCTACACATAAAAAGTAAGACAATAGGAAGAGATCTAGGAAGAAGCCTTCTACAAGTCAAGTGTTTCTCTGAATCTTCTGACTTTAATAGGTTTCATAGAAATCTTGCATAAACCTCCTTGTGCTTGGCACTGAAAAAACCAGATAGTAGGAGGTATCTTTCACAATACCAAAAAAACCCCACAATGTGAAATTTACCACACTCATGTCCCCAAGTAACCTCTCTGATGTATTTTTAGACTGATCAAACTGTAACACAGAAGGTTTTAAAACAACCAGAGTTACAACCAGATTACCTTTTATTGATGGTTTCTGGTCAGAAAAGTCATAAGAAAAGGGAAGAACTCATTAAGTCCTATTCTTCAGGGAAAAAAGGAAAAGTACCATGCAAGTTGCATAATGCATTTTTCTCTTCTTGCATTCACTTCTGAAAATTGATTCCTAGAATCCTGTAGCTGCTTTCTTTATTAAGAATGTCCATATTTATCATCCCTGCATTTTGAAGATGCTATTTGCCTAAGAGTAAAATAACTGAGACCAGTAGATAGCAGTGTGCTTGTAAGCGCTGAGCCACGGTCTAGTCCATCTCAAGACAGAATGCTGAGAAAAGTCAACATATGCTATCCTGCTAAATATAACAAGTCTGTAAATATAACAAGTCTGTATATTTAAAACATTCTAAAATCAGACTTTAAAATAATCTACATAGTATATGCTTTATCTAAGTTGATTATACTGTTTGAGATAGTGCTATTTCATACTTCTAAAATGTCTTTCAACAATGCTTTCAATTATGGTTTATCTTGTGCAATATGTGCTGGTAAAATAAGGCAGTAACTGTAACAGCTTTTACGGGAAGGAGAAAGTAGGTTAAGCAAGAAACATGAAATAGGTGGAACTAGCCCACATCAGAATTATGCAGAGAAACAGATCTTACCGGAAGTAAGGTAAGCCTTAGTGCTAACAAGTTTAAATATACTCTGCTGGCTACACATACTCAACTCTTATCATGAGATAAGAGTCAGTATTTCTTCTGATGCTACCTAAAACCAGAAATACAGGGATAAAATATAGAAAGAAAACTGCATCTTCATTTGCTATACTTGAGGTGGAGAGCTTGTTCAATGGAGGCTGGGCAATCAACTACTGCCCTATGATGTTCAGCAGATCTCCACAGATTGGTTATTGCCAATTCATAAATTATCGTAAGTTAGATCTGCTGGTGATTTTTTTCAACAAACTGATTTGCAGGAAGCAGTATCATTTATTCCTGACAATTACCACTGCTCTTTTGCCTTAAATAACTCTGGATCTGTTGCATTTATGCACAGCAATTACAACCCTTCTCACCTTTTAGTTTTACTTAGTGTTCTTTACTCTTCAGTCGCCTAATATGAGGGCACATGACCCTGCTTCTGGTAATCTCAGTCCACGTTCTCTACAGCTCATTCCACTTCAATTAATTTTATTAGGAAGATGAATATAGATATGAGGTTCTACTTCAGGTTTTAGAAACTACGTATTAGTTAGAAACTGACACACTTGAATTTAAATATATAAAGACATCTCAGTTACAAGGAATAAACAGTATTAGGTACAGAGCAGGGGTTTAGAGAGAACTGTGGCTCACCATAACATACAGAAATACTCCCAAAACAAGAAGCTCAGGAGAGTATCAGAATGATTACCACGGGAAATTGTGACAGAAAGGAAGTAATAAAAGATAAATTTGGGTTTGACTTAAGAACAAACACAAATCTAAACAGTCAAAAATTAAAAAGATAAAAAAAAAATTTTACTCATCACATTTCTCTACTAACCCCAAAACAAGCAATTCTGAAGTAGCTTCTGAAATAGTTTCCATTATTCAGTGGAAGTTTGTAATTTCTTCACAACAGAATACACCACAGCAATAACTTTGCAAAGATGCTAATGCTGAAATGGCCAACTACTCAAAAATCAACTTTCTGCTCTAAGAAGTCTTATCACAGAGCAACAAGAAACTGCCTCACCGTTACTTGTCCATGCCTCCCCATCTACAGCTGACTTTAGCCTCACTGCACTGAGTTGTGTACCAGTAGAAAGCACCATGCAACATATGCAGTAGCTGTTCACACTCAAAGGAGACCAGCTCACTTGATAGCTCCCCTCATTGGAAGCAGCACATGGAGCAATTCTGCTGAAGACTACTCCCTGCTCTTCTTTGTGCACCAGTAGCCTTTCTGACAGTACGGGTTCACCCCTCTAAGATTTCATGAAGAATACGGTTGAATTTACCAAAAACTAAATTTCTCCCACAAAAGCTTTTTCCTCAACCACCAGAAGTGCCACCGCTCTGCCCTCCTTGTAACAAATGTCCACCTCTAGCAGTTTTGCTAAATGCCTATCCTAGAAAGCCAATATCCCTCTTATTTACCACTGGTCAGGTATGACAGAAGTATTAGTTTACATGCCATGAGGACCTTTAAGAGCAGTAATAAGATGCAATCTGAACAGTATTACAAACATAAAAGAATAGAGGAACAGAAGTTCATGGGAAAGCCCTAATATTCCTAACATTAGTGCAAGCACACAAACATGCTACAGAAATTTTGCAACTCTGCTACAATAGCTATGACAGAAAAAGAAAATCTCACTTCTGTGACATCTGGTGCCACACCCTCTCACCACAAATTTCCTAGTAACAAAGCTGCTTCTGCACAAGTAATAACACACAACTTTAAGTACACAGCTAGCAGAAGGTCACATGTCTGCTAACACAAAAGATAGCTTTATCTTAAAGCATTCAGCCAGTTCTACCGTTCCATTGCAGTTTACTCTAAAAAAGATTAGACTCTAAATATCAAGGTCGACAGTACAAAAAGCTACTGGCTAAGATAAGTCCACACAGCTTCCACTGCACAGTAGGAAGAAACATAGAAAAGCTGACTTGTATTGTGGAAGACTTGAAGCATATCTCCCCCTTGAAACTCTCATAGCTACTGCTGGGAAAGAACATGCACAAGAACATAACAATCTATTGCCCGTTATAAATTAAGTATGCAGTAGCTCTTTGCTCATCAGTCAGAATTCAATCTTCAGATAGAACTACAGTCATAAGACTCTTAACAAAAGTAAGGTGGCACCCCTTCTTATTACCATCCCCCATTAGGTCTTTAACAAGTAACAAATTGTGAAACCCACCACAAAAGGGAAAAAAATCATATACATGAAACACTTAGGAAAAAACACTAGCAGCAGCAGCATCTAGCAACATCTACACACAATTAAATTTGAAAGTACAATGGCAGTGACAAAATGATAACACTCCCATCTATTTGTGGCTTTGCACATGGATGCATGCTTTCAGAGATGATCAATTTTACTGACAAACCAGTGGGACTACTCAGACAAAATCCTTAATTCCTTCTATATCCAAAGGATTTACCATAAGGCCATATATTTTTTCTGAGTCTCTCATTTCAACAAGTTGTGTAAGGAAGTAATCTCACAGGAAAGTTGTGATGACCCATTCATATAACGCAGAAAACTGGATTACAGGAGTGCCCTATCAGAACAACAGAAGCTTTTGTGTAGTGCCTAACCCCTGCAGAAGCAACTACATATTCTTATACATGTTCTACACGTGCATACACCACTACTGGAAATACATATGCATGCACAAAAATATTGTACCTTTGACAAGAACAGAATACACCAAGTTGCAGAGAGTATTTTTCTGCTATCATACCAACAAAAGCTGAAATCTACTGCTGCTTTTCTCTCTTAAGCACAATCACCTTAGCTTACCAGTTTCCAGATGCCTGATTATACTTCTCAAATGTTTTCTCTAAAACAAAAATATTCAAAATTAAGTCAGTCACCTACCGAGTTTTTCTGTACATCTTGCTCAACTTTAGACGAAAACACCGAGAGGTCGCCATTAAGTATAACCTCAGCCAATGAGTTCACCAAAGGGGCATAATGTATAATTAGAAAAACCTATTAGAAGAAGAGTGGAAAGAAATATCAGACATCTATTACAGAACACATAGCTTCACAATTTCAGTCACTGAACATACTCTGACCTTGTTAAACTGGTGATTTTATATATAAAGTACAAGTGGTAACCCTGACAATTCATGAAACCTGCTTCAACCTTTCCCCACATTTTAAGCTACCTAGTTTTAATAATTCTTCATACTCTTCGCTCCTATAGAAATGTAAAATTCTCTCTCCTCATCAGCTTAAAGATGAAATTTATGTGATATTCTAGTGAGCAACCCAAATTAAAACTACTCCAGAAAACTGGGAGATTTTTGGATGGTTTTTTTTTTGCGGAGGGGAAGGGGGAAGGTATGTGTGGAGAGATCACTTGCTTTTTTTTTATTTTGTTTGTTTTGGAGATCTTTTGGGTTGTCTAACTTGGTTGGGTTTGTTTTGTTGTTTTTTTTTTTTTTTTGCTAAACTACACAAACTGATGCTGGTATAGAGCATTCACTGACCTTCTCGTATGCCAACAACTGGAAGTACTCCAGTAAGTTCTCTGTTCTGCATACAATTACTTTGCAGTGATTCATGAGTAAATGAAGCTAAACTGGATCAGAAGCAGCTTTACTTGCTATGAATTAGCTATTATTTCTTTCAATGACTTACGGTCTAGCTACAGAGCGGCTACATAACGGAGGAATAAGGGCCATACTGCTTAGAATATTAAAGCACTTTTGCAGAATGCTTCAGTGCTTTAACAGAGTTCTCTACACTAAGCACTGAGTTGGGCCAGCAAACGACTGGCTCCTGAACAGAACCAGCTCAGATCCAGCCGCAATAGCCTTATGTCAGTTTATAATAATTTTCTCCACAGGAGTATCAAAGGCTAAACAGTGCTTCTAGCTGAAAAATCCCCAAGTAATTCCCAAATCAGTAAACCTTATCATTATTTTGACAATATTTAGCTAAACATGCCCTCCCCACAGGTTTTCTGGTTAAAGTCACATCCATTACAGACCTTCAAAAGTGAAGTCCTTATTAGCATGCAGTGGTGACCAAGTAAAACTTGGAAAGTTGCAACGCACTTTGAACAACCTCACAAACCACCCCAGCTTCTTCTGATTCAGAAAACATAGCTTAACTACACACAGGCACATTTTGGTGTATGTTACATGCTCACTTCGTGAACAGTCAACGAAAGTCCACAGCAGAAGAATTTAATCTGCTAGTATGACTCTTTCAAGCACTCGTCTCCAACATGAGTAATGCCTGGTCTCAATAACAGGATCTAAGAAGGTTTTTCAGATACTCAGTGTAAGCTTTTTCAGGTCCCCCTTCAAAGACAGACTCCAGGTTAAAAAGAAGTAGAAAAAGTTGTATTTCTGCCAGTTACAGAAAAAGTGGTTTGCTACATCACATCCCATTCTGACACAAAATTTTTTTCCCAGTTCTTTATGGTTAGGAAAGCAGTTCCATTTAAAAGAATAAAGAACATAGATCTAAATCTTGAAGTGATACCTAGGCAATACTTCCACTGAAATCAAAGAGGTTAAAAGAGGTCAACATACACAGCCCTAAGATGCAGACCCCTTTAGCTATAAGAAGTTGTTCCTCCCAATGTTTTATCTGCAGTAAATAACTACCACATCATCATAATTTTTTAAGTTTAAATTAAGAAGCATCAAATTGTATTACCCTGAAAAATCAGATTTTTCCAAAAAGTTCTTAAAGAAGATGAAATTATGGGCCAGACCATAAGAAAATGACTCATGTAAAATTGTAAGATCAAAGGAAAAAAGAAGAATAAACTCTATGAATACAAGGCAAAACTATTTTCAGAGAAAGTAATTTAAGAAAATTAGCCTCCTACCCATGCACTGAAGACTACAGGGAGAAAAGATTCTTTTTCTCTATTTACAATAACAAAAAAATTCTCACTGTGAAACTCAATACGAAAAAAGGAGGTGGCACTAGTAACCAAAAGAAATTGCAAGTATTTAAATATAGATTTAAGGTATAGGCATAATGCTATTTAAATAGTGAGAAAGCTTGAGGCTTAAGTGGTGGTGGTTTGGGGGGTGGCAGGGTGGTTGTTTGGGGAAGAAAAAACCAACCAACCAACCAAAAAACCCCATGAGATCACTGCTCCTCCTACTTCTATTCAAAACTGGAATATTCCATTGCTGAGGCAGATTCAAAGTGCAATGCAGCATCTAGCTAAACTTCATCTGAAATATTACCAAGTTTTGTCCTAGGGCGTTGCATGTCTCTGTTATACACCATGTGTCAAGTGGTGAACATAAACTATGACCAATGACTGTTCTAAAGGACACCCTGTGCTATAGGATCCTCAGAAGAAGGCTATTAGCTCAAGTAAGAAACTGCTTGGTCTGTCCATAAAAAAAAACAAATGGTCTTCCCTTTTAAATGGAAACTGATAGGTTTAAATCTTCACTTGCAAACTGTCTTTAATAGATTTGCCAAAAATAATTTATAAATCATAACACTACTGCAAAAATATGTTCAGAAATAGGACAAAATACTTAAAATACTTACTTGCGAAAGAAGATAGAGAGAAACTTGGAGGCTTATTTTTGGACGCTCTCCACCCTATGGAAAAAAAAAATTATGAAAAATGCTGATTTATTTACACAAAGCATCTACAGTTTAATATTTTATTTAAAACAAAACTTTTAATAAGGTGCTGTTCCACACATTCTGCTATTAAATGTTCAGAAAATAACATGCTTTTTATCATTCACTTCTTGTAAACTATTTCAACTGAAGACCCTCCGAATAAGCATGTCCCTTAACCTACATGCTTAAAAAAAGCTGCTATTGATTAACGACTCTCATAGTCACTTTGGTAACTTAAATTGAACAGGTAATTATCTGAGAAGCATGTGGGGCTTCACAATGCTACTATTCCTTCAGAAAGTACTTCTCAGTTAACCATCATTAAAAATTTGCTTTAAAAATTACTTATTCAGAAACAATGAAATACTACCTACATATTAAAAAACATTTTCCTGATAGACACTTCTCTAAATCAAGTAAATCAAATTGAACAAAAATATTTGAAGTATACTTTGAAAACAATGCTGCTAAATTTCTATACCAGTAGTAATGAAAACATTTTTAAAAATGAATTAGTGATACCTTAAAAAACCATTACCAAATAAATTCATCAGTTACTGTAAGAGGTAAGAACAGCCCCATTTTACAATGTAAATGCCTGAAAACAGGACGACAAACAGATTTCTGTACATGTGTGAATGGAAAAAATTGGAAGAGCTGAAATGAAAGTAAACGCCAGGAAAGTTGGCTTCATGCTATTTCAACGGCAAGACAAGAAGCTTATTGTTAGTCAATCTTCAGTGCACAAGGAACATACTGAATTCATTAACTTGCAAGAAACCTGACCTCTGGCTAATGCAAGTATGCTGAAGTTCACAAAGCACTGTCTATCTTAAGAACAAACACCACTACATAGGATTTGGAAAAAAAAATAAAAATAAAAAAAAATTATTTTCTTAAAAGACAAGTGAACATAGGAACCTGTACAGGTTTTAAAAAAACAGTTTCTATTTCATTAAAAATTGGCTTTCAACTATGCTTTACAAAAAGACCTGAAACAACAACAACAAAAAAAAAAACCAACCCACAAAAAAAACAAAAGAAACCCCCCACCTTTTTCTAAGAGCAACTAGTGATAGGAAAAGGGGCTTTAAATTAAAAGAGGGTAGGTGTAAATTGGATACATTTCTTCCCTGTGAGGGTGGTGAGGCACTGACACAGGTTGCCCAGAAAAGCTGTGGTTGCCCCATGCCTGGCAGTGCTCAAATCCAGGTTGGACAGGGCTTGGAGCAGCCTGGTCTAGTGGAAGGTGTCCCTGCCCGCAGCAGGGGGTTGCAGCCGGAAGAGTTTTAGGGCCCCTTCCAACCCAAACCAGTCTGTGATTCTATGAAAAATAAAATCAAGTGTATTGCATTCAAAAACAGCTTATCTGCAAACAGAATAGAGTATCAAAACCAAAACTTGTATTTTCTACCTGGAATGGATTTTACACCATGGAAAATTTGCAGAGATACTGGGAAAATGCATTATAATTTGCTTATTTTATCTATTCTGCCATTAAAATTCAGTTTGAGGATATTTCCTACACTTATCCTATTTAAGCTGTTTCATGCAAAGCATACATTAACAATACTACAGCATGCACCTGCTGAAGAAATTGTTATGCATACTGGAAGTAATACCTTTAATTGTTTGCAGGTATTAACTTACCTTGTCTTGATTGACTAGTGAATATACGTATAAGGGAAGAAAGAGCCGATTAAGTAGGTGGTCTGTCAGCACATCATTTAAAAATTCACAGTTAATGATAAGGATATCATTAAGGTAATGTAAATGATCAAGATGTTCTGCTACCAGATCACTCAGTTTGCCCCTATTTCTGTGCCTGAAAAAAAGAGCAGAAAGAAAGTCTGAGATATAATCAATCGTCAAAGTGTCAAAAACCTTGAGGAAAGAATTAATGTGCATCCCTTCCACACAGTACCTCATGCAGATCAACTGCCTAAAGAGGTTTTAAGTAAAGTCAGCAAATGCATCTAGTACATCAGGCTTAGATGTGGTTTAGGATGCACATATCCAGTTCTTCCCCAGGTTTTCAGAAAGAGTGGTTGTTTTAAAACTTCACTTTCGACTGCCACGGTCTTCACAAGCCAATCATAAAAAAAATATTGTAAGATTTGTTTCCAAAAATAAAAGAAGAAATCTATGTTGTATTTAGCGTTCACTTCTTCAAGAAAGCAAGAAACAGAAACCTATGCTAAGATGGGGTGGGAAGGCAAACCAAGAATAATCTAAACCAACAAAATATTTCTGTGGATGATAGTGGAGTATTACACATACATTTCAGGTCTGAAAGTTCACATAGTTCTTTTAAAAGAGTTCATCTTCTTAATTTGAATTTTTTCCCTAAAAACGTTTCAGAAAGCTGTTCTACTGTGATGCTACGCAAAAAAAATAGGAAGATTAAAAAGATATAGTTAATAAAAATGGAAAAAAAACCCAACCTTTTGTGTCTTCTGGATATCTACTAAATTTAGCAGAATTAAAACAAAGATGAAGAAAAAGCATGTTGCCGAACACTAATTTACTATCATGGAAAGGACACACAGCACTAACTACTACCAATTCAAAGAATCACTAAAAAACTTTGCAAGAATGAAAAGCTTGAATTGTCTACAGTGGAGCGTATTCAGAAACTAGCTTGATCCGACCACTAGAGACAAAATAAAGAGAGTATCACGACCAGGGAAAAAGCATTTCCATTCAATACCCAGCATTTGTAAAACCTTACTCTTCATCAGTCTGCACGCAGTTATCCAATTCTATCACGTGGCTTCCAATAAACCAGACTAGGTTGGAGAAATAAGGGACAGCAGTTTTATCTCTAATGTAATGCAGCATAGGTTGGTTGTCCACTGAAGAGAAATTGTTAAAAAGAAAAAAATCAGTTGCCAACTTTTTGTAATTAATTTTTAACAAATACAACGAAGTATCTTTTCCATTTGATTACATGCTAGCTTTTCATATGTACATGTACCTAACATGATCTTATGCATGAAATGGATAGCTACAAAAGCATCATATCAATTCTTAATTGGCTTGAATGAGCCTAACACTGATAAATTTATAAAGGTCTGAAAATAAATAAATCTAATGGAATTGAGAAAGGGCTTTTTTAGCACATTCTGTATTAATAAGAAGAGAAAAAAGCATAAGAATAAAGCAGTAATGCTGAAAGTCAAGCTAGTTAAACTTACATGACACTGCATTAAGGAACACGGGAATCATCAGTGAAGGAAGGGCAGAAGAAACAGACAACAGTTAACAAGATTAGGAACTGGGATAGTGACATCCTACAAAAAGGTTTAAAAAGCTGAAGCACAAAGCATCTAAACTAAAAGATACAGGGTAGGTGTTAGATCAGAATATATGCAAAAGGACAGTCAGAAAACTATGAACCCTGATCACCTGAGCTGTGTTTTTTCAACTCTAACCTTTATATCGCTATAACATCCAATGAAAATTCTAGACAAGTGCGTTTTGGGTTTTTTTTTGCCATAAAAATACTTAGATACATAAATACGTAACTAATAGCATATAAACCCTGCACTCTGCTCTTTTTGCGAGCTCATAATTGGGTTTACAGCTCCTTGAAGTAGAAACGTACAAAGTGCCCATTTCACAACATACAAAAGAAAGATGTTTCTGTCCCTTTCAGTCAACACTGTGAAGAACCTCTAAGCCACACAGGCCACCCAGTTATTTGCACAGCAAATTGTTCATTGTTTTAAAAAAAAGATCTTATATTCTTCTATGATGAAGACTTATCAAATCACTATTTCTCTTGATAGAGTTGTGTAAATTTAAAATGCAATTTAATTTAAAATGGATTAAAGACTGAGAAGCCCTGCATGAACATACTCCATAATACATCCTATCTTACAGCATGCTGATTTCAGAGGTAAAAGTTCTAAATATACACCAATTTCTCTACAGAGATCACTATGACATTTTTAGCCTATTACAGATTTTGTACACCCCAACTAAAATATTACAGGGAAGTGACTTTTAGACATGGTCTAGTTCAAACCCATTCTCCAAGCAGCAATAACTTTGAAGTTCAATCAGGTTGCTAAGGGTTTTGTTACATTTTTAAGATCTCAGACAGTACAGATTACTCAGTGTCTCCACAAAACCTACTGCAGTGCTTAACTATTCTCACAGTGAAGTTTGGGGTGTTTTTCATGATATCCTGATGGAATAGCCAGTACAGAAATTTGTGACAGCAGCCTCCGGGCCTTGACTGGGGCCCTCTGCAAATGGTTTAGCTCTACTTCGGACTGCAGCACCTACGAGCTCTATAATCATATTCTAATGTACTTAAAATCCAAAAGGAAATGATGTAGCCAGCAAGGTTACTATTTCACACATTATAAAGCTCAAGTTCATAAGTCAAAAGTAGTTGATAAGCTTAAAGCACTTTAGGTTTGGGGTTTGTTTTTTGTTTGTTTGTTAAAATACAGCTACATTCTGATCCTTGTTGGAAGGGAAGCTGAAGTTCCTTGTGTGTGCTTGTTTTTTCAAACCAGTTTAATCTCTGAGGAAACAATACTATTTACACGTACATACTGTAGATTTAGAGTTCTATTTCATAAAAAACAAAACATGTATTTGAAGCATGTCAACATGCCAAGCTTTTCAATCTCATAAAAGACAGAAAACTTTTAAATGTAAATAATTGAAAACTAAACTACCACCAAAACAAGCATTTTGTACACATGCCTTTTTAAATATGTAAGAAGTATACCTTTGTAGACATTTAAAGTTATAGTCCTAACAGCAATCCTGACCATGCTTTCCGGGTGGTTAAAAAATTTAATAGCTTCAGTGTACAAAGCGAAGTCATTAGTGTGCTGCAACAAAAAGAAAGAAGGTATTTATGCATTAACCAAACATGTACAGAGTATCTGTTCGGATTCTGCATGAAAGCTGTCTTCCATGTACTGCTCTTATATTTTTCTTTCTACTTAAGTGTTATAAATGATTTTACAATGCACAGTCAGCTGCATTTGTAGTCTGCATTAAAAATAAAACTGCTCTAAGCGTCAGAGTTTTCCAAGTTAATTCTGCACATATTCAGTGCTATAATGCCATCTTCTGGCAAAATGTGGAATGGAGCGAGAAAAATCCACTGCCACCTTGACCTTTGGCTACACAGGCTTCTTTAGACTATGACTAAGACTTAGAACCAAGTGATGCAACAGAAAAGATCTTGTCTAAAAAAGCACAAGAAAATGAAGCATAAACAAGTTGAATTCTCATGGAAGTAGACTTCAGAACTACCAAAACAGTCCAATATAAACCAACTTCCAGATTATTTTATTATAGGTGCATAAGGACAAAGACCTTCTTTATCATGTTTTCGCAGAGATCCCCACAAATGAATTCTCAACCACTTATATCAACATTATAAAAATAAATGTAGGACATGCCAAAAGAAGAAACTAACTAGAATGCATAACAAACTGCTATCTATTTCTAATTAAAGTCCTCTCATCATTATACTACAACTCTTTTTTCACTTACCTCATTATAAAAGAAATGTACGGTATGATTGTTGAGTTTCAGGGAAAGAGTTTTCAAAAATGATATGTAATATGCCATGATCTCCTCATCAGAAAAGTCAAATTTGTGGACAATAATAGAATTTACATAGTTATTAGAGAGCAGGTAGTCTGAAACATAAGAGACATTACACAGGTTAACAGAAAGAAAGAATTATACTAACTACCTGTATCTGAAGTACCCGCTAGCAACAAACTACCTGATGACTTAAGATCTACATTTTTAGCCAAACAACTGAAGTGATGGCTTCAAGCAGTAATGTAAAGAAACCACTCCCTACAAAGGTCTTTGCTGCTAAAAATAAGGAAACTAAGAATAGACTTGACTTTCCTCAATTTATGCAGGCTTTGCAACTAATAACACATAAACCAACTCTTTTCCTGCCAAAATCATAATTTTTAAAGGCTTATGACTTTCTCTCCAGGACAGTTGTCAAATACTTTATTAATTCTCTGCGCTCTTTACATGTTTCTAAAACCCTGAAGTAAAGGTAGGAGGGTGAATGCCAGCTCTAATGACCTCAGAACAGTCCCAGTACAAATGATACAACAGAGTTCCACCACGTCATCTGCAGTAGCAAGGCAAACAATTCAGACCACAACAAACTTACTGACTTAACCCTCTGAAATGTGCTAAATGTTTAAGTAATACTGAACAACTACTTCTGTACTACTGAAAGTTTACATTAAAAGGTATTCTGGAATCTAATTACACTGTATTTTCAGTGTTCAACTACAAAGATTTTCAAGAGTACATAAGGTTCTTCTGTGAAGGTGCACTAGGACTAAATTTCATTAAGTGAAAGGGAATTCAATCACATCTTGATCATTTAATCCTGAATAGTTTATAAGCATGCCCTTACACAGTGATGTTTCATGACTGATGTTCTCAAAAAGGATGTTCAGAGTCTGCAGCAGCTGTACACACACGTAACGACCAGACTTCTGACGCAAGATGTTCAAGAAGAAAACAAACATATTCTTCTCCAAGAAAAAGCTGAAATAAAATAGAGGTGCCATCAAGTTACTTATTGTCTATAACAAGAGTATAACTTCACTAAGATCAGGGATGATTCTAAGAAAGTTTAACAAACAGCATGTTTTACATTTATAAAGGATTATTTTGCAAAATTTTATCTGTACAACAGAAGAGTATCTTCCAATAACCTTAAACACTAACGAGGTCACTTCAACACTTCAAATTATGCAGAAAAGGAATGTCAAGAAATCAGGGACTTCTTTATTTTTAGTATATGCAATTTATCAGGCAGCTTCCCCACCTCGCAATCATCATTTTGAAATGGGGAGCTTCTAAATGAAGGTTACATTTTGCCCACTTGCCCCTTTTAAGCTAATACACTTTTTGCCTTCGACAGTGTAGACCTGATTTGTGATTCACTTTAATTATTTTTCCCCACACCAGAAGTAAGCATTTCATGGGTTACTGTACAACTCAAGCAGAAGTGAATACTTGCAGCGTTTTAAACTAGAAACGCACGCAATTTAAAAAGAACAGTGTGGACTCTTTTCTACCAGGACATCACAAACACATATCTATATTGAGGTTTTTTACCTTAATTGCAGAAAAACCTCTTAATTACTTAAATTCTCCCAAGCAGAGAAGACAGTAAGGAATGTGGAGTTACAGGATAGGCATGAATAATCAGAATAAGTTAGTTTTCTGAACCCAATCATGTCGAAACCAACCACTCCCTAAATCAGTAATTAAAACCACAAACACCTTAGCTTTACTTATCTCAATCACAAATTGCCTTGATCAAAGAGCAAGTGTCTTCAAGCAAACAGCCAAGCAATGGGTATTAATACAGTCAGATTTGCAACTGTGAATGTTTGAAGTTTTTCTATGATGTTATTGTATGAGAATTAAAATAAGATCCAAAAAACCTCTAAATATCATAGCTAGAACAAGATACCTATTTATAGTATCTTATATAAATTGAATGAATTGAAGTCATATGATATTAATAGATGTACTGAGAAAATCTGGGCCCTAAAACAGGCCTGAATTTGTGTTTATATTGAAGATTTCAGAGTCAAACAAAAGCAGCACATGAAAGGGGCTCTGGAATTTGAATGCTTTTTTATTAAAAGTAGTAAATTCTCTGTTTCTTTGTATGACAAGAATATGATCCTGCCTACCTGCCTATTACAGGACGTAGCTTCGTACCTACATTTATGAAGTACAGTCTTGGAAGAGTTAGCCTTTTGAACTAGATCTCTATGCAACTTTCATCACTTTTCAAAAACAAACCAGAGTCAAAATTCTTTGGAATACTTACTCAAATACTGAGCTGTCATTCTGATCCCCCCATATAAGGATCTCTGTTATAGAACGAATAGTCTCTACCAGCAAGTTGCGGTTGTGATCTGTTACTGTTGTATTTTTAGTCAAAACATGATACATGTATCTAAAAGAAAAAAGTAATCACAAGTATCAATGTGGCTATCCTGTCATTTTCACATGCACCACATTTATCTTCAGTCACTGTAATTTAATATAGACACACACATACTACGCCTCACCATTGTACAACTTAAAAATCCTAAAATTCCTTTTACTATTGATACAGAGAGAAAAGTAATTGTTAAACAGAGTACATGACAAATGAAACAAATCTGTAACTAGCCAATGTGAAAAGTATAATCGTGTAAAGAGACACATGCAGATCTCACTAGAAAAGTTAGATCCCTACTCTTGTCTGCAGAGACACTTTACAGATTGACTCATGTCAACTTCATGGTCAATAATCAGAACAGTCAAAGGCTATTCATCTTGGCAAAGTCTAATCATCACATCTCTGGCCCTTCAAGCACGGAGCTACCTGATGGGAAAGGCGGCAAACTCCAGCTTCACCATCTCAAAGTTAAAGGCTGCTCAGTGAAGTTTACAAAAGCATATGTCTGATTTATACAGTGGACAGGAAACCAAATAAAACTGGAAAGGCTTGTAAGTCTCAATTTCACTCAATGAAGAACATTTATATTTTTCCTTCAAAATAAAATGTTACAAAGATTATTTCTTTTTGTCCTAAAACCAAAAGAGTGGATACTAATAAAAGCACAAGAATCACCACTGTTATTGTATCTCTGTTTGGTGCCTTTTATTTTTTATTTAGAGTAATAAACAAAAAGGACAGATGAAAGAAAGGTGCACAGTTATGAAAGTCATTATTAAAAATAAGTTCACATTGAGAAACTGCATAAAATTAGAACTGCAAGAGTTTAGCTTACTAAACACAGATCATATATTGCTATACTGCAATCTGTGCAAAATCTGTGGATAATCCTGAGTGTTCAGGACTATCTGGGCAATAAAGTCACAAGTGCTTGGGAAGGAAGAGAGATTTTTCCATACTATCAACCTTTCCATGAAAAGTGGAGCTAATAAAACTCCCAGGATCTATTTCTAGGAAAACAGCCTAAGTGTCCGGACTCTGGGGCAGCCTATTATTATTGGTTTGGATTCCATGAAAGTTTGTTCTATGATTCAGGCTGAAATTCTAGGAGTCTTATTAGTAAGATGCAGGAGTTTAGAAGTTCAAGAAGCCAATTTTTAAGCACCAGACCCAAAGACCTCAAGCAGCCATTATGTAAAAGATAAAAACATCAATCTTGCCAAGCTACTGTAGGGTTCCAGGAAACTCTGCATTTCTGACACAAAATGCTGGGGTATCTCATTTAAGGCTAAGTTTTAGAAATTCAGGTCAAAACCAGACTTGAAATCACATTTCAAAAAAACAGTATTCCCATCAATCTTATGTACATTAGGAAACTGAACCACTGCACAGGGCAAACATGCAGTTGGAGACTAAAATGCCATTTAACTGAACCTGTGTAACAGGCTGTTCCAACTACTTACCAGACTTACAAAGATAAAACAAGGTATTACCCAGTTTCAGAACCTTTTTCGTGCTTGAATTATTTTTTTCTTTTTTTATCATATTTTCAGTTTAGTTTAAATTTGCAAAATTTGGTTTGGGGAATCTTCAACGATTAAGCTGCCACTCAGCTGGCCAAAGCTTCACAGGACTGGTTGAAAGACATAGGCCACCTTCATGAGAATGAAGGAAGCAGAGGCTATTTCAGAGAAGTTTATGTTGCTGTTACAGTAATATGCTATACGCTTGCTAATGTTGGTACTGCTTAATCATCAAATACTGATTTTACTGCACAAGGATACTAAAAGGTAAACAAACCTCAGAACTTCACATTAATAAACTTAATATATGACATTCTCCCTTCCCTCCCCCCCAGAATCAGCAGTATGATAAAGCCTACATCATATTAAAGTTGACCTACCACACAGCAGAGAAAAGAAGAAAAAAAACACAAGAGATTGCAGGAGAGGGAAAAATATTGTCTTTTCATACTTTTTGTTTCCAGTAAAGTTTTCTCTTCCTCTTCATGCTGTTTTTTCCCCTTATAAATCAATACTCATTTTCCAAATCCAGAACAGAAACTGCTAAGCTTGAAACCATTCTGGGAAAAGCTGATTTGTAGTTATATCCTACAGTCATAACTGCCTGATCACATGCTGTACCATAACAGAAGTCATTAAACAGCAAGTCAAAGGGCACCTGCAAATCTTCTTTAACTAATCTGAGGATCACAATTCAAGATTTCTTCTATGGAGACTGACAGTGTGATGGCTCACAGTGAAGATGTGAGAATTCCCAGGGCTTTCTAAAAAAAGCAAACACCACACAAGGCCTGCAAACGCTTCCCATTATGCCTCTGTATGTATTGTCAGGACAGTGAACCAAAAAATAGAGCAAAAGCTAAGTCACTGCTCTGAGCACGCATCAGTTAATGGAACAGTGAACAGCTGAAGACAGAAGGCAATTAAATCACAAAATTTCATTCCACAGCAATCTGTGCAGTATTTTTCCTGATAGTTAAAGAAATTAATACTACACTACTTCAATTATTTTAGCCTATTTATTTGAAGTAATATAAAAATTCTTGCATCTGTGAACATGTATTTCTCACTAATAAGTTACACTATGCAAACGTGAGAATAAAGTTTACACCAATAGCAGAAATGGGAATGGAAGCAGTGAAAAGAATGATGTGCTGTTACTTCACCTCAGAAATCTACGGAACATAGGACATTTGAGATGCAAAAAGCAAGAAACATTCAATAGTCAGGAACATATTTAACTCCAAATTAATTTAGTTAATATCAATATTACTGCAAAGTTCCTTAATCTGCTGCAGCTGGAGAAAGCCTGGGTTTCACTTGCAAGCTATTCCTTTATCTACTTAGTTGAAAATGCACGAGAAACCATGCACACGCTTGGTTCTCTCAGCAGACATGCAGCATACCACATCTGAGAATATAAAGTATTAGAAACAAGATTTTTGTATTCACATAAATCCTTAAAGCCTATGCCTAAATGCTTATTATAAAAGGGTCAAGTTTGTGCTCCAAAATGGTAAACCCTCAAAACGGAGGCTTTTGTCTTCTCTCTGTATCTCAAAACTGAGTTCAAACAAACAAAAACCCACCAAAAAATCAGCATAAAGAAAGCATCAAAGCACCTGGTATCATCAAAATCTGTGGGAGATTTTGCCAGCAACTTAAGACAAACAAAATTCTGAACATTTTATGATAAGAAACCATGTTCAACGGGGTGACATAACTCATGAATACAGAAAGTGTGTATTAATGAGTTCCCTATTTATTAATTACAAAAAAGCACTAGAACAGAGAAGAATTTAGGAAGTCAAGCACTCGGAATGCCCAGACTTAAACATGACATGCTTGCTTATTCATGCTGCTTGTAACTATGCAATCACATATTGCTCTTATAGAGGAAACTCAATTTATAGCATGGACAGTACTGCAGGAAATGAATCAACTGTGAAGCAGGTCTTCAACCATACATGTTTATAGACACTGCATCTGACCAAGTCATGAGAAATGTTCAGCATCCATTTCTAATGCTATAAAACCTTTTGTGCAACCAGTATGGAATTAAAATACCAACTGTAGAAGCAATAATGGGAAGCATACTTGAACATAACAACAGGGCTATGTAAAATACTTCTGAGACAAGGGTGGGGGTGAATGCATCTAGAAACAAAGATACTAATCCTAAACTCCAAAGCCTTTCACTTTAACAGCAACACCAGAGGTATTAGCAGATGAACTCCTCAGAAATGTTTAAGATATCACCACTTATATATGGGGGAAGAGACATCAATCCTCTTCATCTGTTCCAATGCAAACACAAAGTTTGTAGACAGAAGGGTAATTAAGCTACCATTACGCTTTCAATAAATCCTCACCATGCATCTGCTAAGGTGAGACTCCCCTCAAATGGGCAATACGAAAGACTTTCTGGTATTTTAACCATAGGTCACAGCTCCTAAGATGAGGAGCTGCAGAATCAGAGTACAGTGACTATCACAGTCAGCAGCTGGAGAGAACTGTAAGAAATCCTGAGCTACAGGACAACTCCCAGCCTATGTGCAAAGATACACCAGCCTTGATGTATTTGCTTTTAGAACTGGAAACATATAATAAACAGAGCAGAGGACTACATAAAGGCAGGGAAAACAGGGTTTAATTTTAAACTGATGGATGCCAACTTTAAGAAGTGGATTTCAGCCTGGTTTCAGACACAATCTAAAGACAAAAAATTAATTTCCCACCATTTTCACAACATTTTAACATTGTTCTCGTTTTGAGAATACTTAGACTTTCTCCATTTATTGTTATTGACACTCCCTCAATTACTAACCAAAGGGCATAAAAATACCAAGTTCTCTGACAAATAATGGTCTGAAGCACTCAGCGCATAGTACTGTTTCACAGTCTCTAGATTGCAATTCAGCAACTATTAGAAAGCTAGATTATAGCGTAACTTTTGACTAGACAAAGAGACTGTATCAAAACACTTAATGCAGCCTCACGATTTTCTTCCAGCCAATCCATTCTACAGCATATCTGCAGAAGGAAGTATTCCTGTAAGGATAGACTGGGCTAATTTCACTCTTGCAACATAGCCTAATACACTTTTTATAGGCTAAGCTAACCTTTAATAGCAAGGTTGGTACATTCTACTCAACTCATTCACATGGAATACAACGTGGTAGTTTGAGATGAGAATGCAGAAAGCTCAGACTTCGTTTCATGACCCCAAAACAAAGGTTCTTTGCTCTTTTTCCTTCTGTTGCTTTAACCACTTTGACCACTACCTTAGAAAAGCCCTAGATTTCACTTTACCAGTAGGTAGCTACCTTTGCTGTTGACATGCAGCTGCAAACTCAAATTAATACAGCATAGATAAAGAAGCATTTAAAATACACAGTCTAAATAGATCAAAGGTCTTGGCTGTCCTTTGCTTACTACCATTTTAGAATTTATGATTAAAGAAATCACATGCAAAAAAAGCAAACAAACGAAAGCTAGCATTTTAGCAGAGAACGATATACTTCATTCTGAGACAAGAAGTCAACCACAAGCAACAACACTTATAGCCTAAGTCCCTTTTATTGCAAATCAGAGTATCACTTTTTTCGAGCCTTTGGGAACCCAAGAGAATGTATGATAACATTTTTCTTGCCTGAAAGAGTCTAACATCCCAAAGTCTCCCCCTCACCTGCCTACTTCTAAACTTGAACTCAGTTGCTTCAAATTTCATCGTGCATCAGCATTCTTGCTCTACCTTCAAGTGTAACATCAAAAGCATATAGACCTAAAACTCCATGAGCAATGACTAACCCTTGTATGTTAAATAGAACATTCCTATGTTTATATCCAAACAAGACTTTTTCCCTTTTTCCTGCAATGCCAGATCATGCTGACATACTAGTCTGACCTACCACACTTCAAATTGACTTTCTGCAGTGCTACTGCCTCCTCAGTTTTGTATTTATGGACTTGATTTCCCTGTCTTTGGTAAAAACTAATGCATTTCAATTAATCTTGAAAGTTTTGAGCATTTTTTCTAGTTGAAGACAAGTACCAGAATCTATAATCACCTTATAAAGTAATTGCAAGATTCAAAACTTGTAAACTACCAGCCACTCATTTCTCTATGAGCTATGTATTCACATTAATTTAATTTGGAAACGCTTCCTCTCTCAGTGACCTCCTTTTCTTTTTCAGTAGAAAAAGAAACTATAACAGGGAATCCTATTTTTCTCACAGTAGCAGAATGCTTGAAATGGAATATGGAATGTTTTATCCCTTGCCATGCTTCCAACTCCCCTGTGGCAGAACTAGAGAAAAACACTATTCCACACTCTGCAGACAGCAGTAACACAAGGCTGTCAGCCTCCAGAAACGAACGTTATGATCCTCCAGCTCAAAAGCTGTACTTCTGTGCCAGCTCCTGAACCCTCCAACCAGGGCAGCTCCCTGGACCTGCCAAACCACCAACCTGACTACCATGAATCACCGCTGTCTATTAAAATGTACACACCCCTCAGAAGGTCTGTATTGTACTGTACAGTATGAGATCAGGCTCCTTGCTTCCCTATCTGTGCTACTACCAGGAAACAAAGTTCTCCCTCCTGAGGAATGTGCTATTTCCTGTATTTATCACCTCTCACACTCTACTCCGCTGAATGAGTCTGTGACATTATTAAAAAAAAAAACCAAAACAAACACACAAGTACCGCAGCCCTGAGCGTAGCATGGCATCAGGGAACTGCGTCTGCCCTGGGGACATTCGGGGACGACGAGACAGGCTTCCGCGAGAAAAACACCAACCCGCACCACTCAGAGCTTGCTCCTGGGGCTGTTCAGCTGAACTGGTTCAGGTGACCTGGTTCAGGTGAACAGCGCGGGCAGCGCTCGCGCCGACTTCCGGCCCCCTTCTCCCCCAGCCCTGCTCCGAAGCTCTCTCTGAGGTAAAGCCCTGCCCCGAGCAGCTCCGCCACCCCGCGCCCTCCCAGTCCCTCATAGCCGCAGACAGCAGCCCGGCCCCGGCTCCCCGCCACAGCGGTCACGCTCCCCAGGCTCCCCCTCCCCTCACAGCTGCCCCAAGCCCACGTCGGCCTCACGCTTACTTGAGGTGATCCAAGGAGTGGATGCTGCGAGCGGCCTTCCCATGCCCACCGCCCACCCAGCTGCGGGAGCGGCCAAACATGCTGGTAGCGAAGGATTACTGCGCCCGCAGGACTCTAATGCTTCATGGCCCCGGGAGGAAGGACGGGAAAAGACCGAGCGACACCCAAGCAGGGAGACATGAGAAAGAAGTCTGAGCCGCAACGAGCACCGGCGGACACCAGTACCACGGCGCATGCGCCGAAGGGGCACGCTGGGAGGCGACGAGCCCCGGCAGCGCCTCGCGGACTGCAGGTCCCAGCAGGCATTGCGGCGCGGCCGCCGCTCGTCACCTATGCGGGACGTGACGCGAGTTCTGCCGCAGACACGTTTCCCCTCGCTCGGCGGGGCGGGCGGTTCTTGCTCCGTGAGGGGCACCGGGACTGTGGGAGGGCGGCCACCGGGGCCCGACACCCGGCTGCAAGCAAACGGGGAAGTCCCTGGGAAGCGCAGAGCCTCCTCCTTTCCTGTCGGGATTACCACAGAGCAGCGCCGCCGCGGGTCCCCTCAGGGGCGCGGGGCCTTCTCGGGCGCCGTGCGGGAGAGGAGCCCTCTGCCGTCAGTCTGTGAGGGGTCGGACGCGCTACCGTGTGCCTCGGGCAGCGTTTAGCCCGAACAACACAACGGCGTTTCAGCGCGCCTTTGTGCCCCACAGGCGCGGTGACTGAGGTGAACCTGGCCCCCAACATTCGCCGTGCGCCCTCGGGACCCTGCGGGCAGGGGTGTAACGGTCCATGCCGCCATGGCAGAGCTGCGGGGCACGACAAGAAGCGGCTGCTGGCGCTGCTTTCGCCGAAGTTCCTCCAGTAATGCTTGTATACTTTTTGAACCAGCTTGAAAACAGTCGAAGCGGGACGAAGAAACCATTAATGACCGTCTTGGTCTGCCCTTAGAATTATTACTTTAACTGGATAAATAAACTAAACCTAGTACAGCTGAGGAGTTTTGTCAGCCACTGTCAAGATAGCCCTCAGGTTTAACCCTGCCTTTGGCAGCACGCAGGTACGGGTAAAGCCTTGATCAGCAAAGAAACGCCCCCATCGAGGCCCCCGGGACAGAGAACAGCTTCCAGGGGCACAGAAACACCCCAAATCTGCCCCCACCCTCCGGCTGCGGCGGGTGCGGGGAAGGAGGCGGGGGTCGGGTACCGCAAGACGCTCCCAACTCCCCAGACCGATGCGCCGGCCTCAGGGCAGGCGGAGCGGGAGGCGGCTGTTCCGTAGAGGCGGTCAGCCCCAACGCGGGCCGGCTGCGCTGCGGAGGGATGCGGTGCGGGAGAGCGGTCAGGCTGCAGCGGTGGGAGGTGAGGAGAGGGGCGGGCAGGAGCGGGTCCTATCGCGCAGGCCGGAGCTGGCGGCTCGCTGAGGGCAGCAGATGCTCAGCGGGAGGGCGCCTGCGGGCCTTTCCGCAAAGTTTGCGGGCGGGCGGAGGAGGAGGAGAGCCGCGGCGGGACTGCAGCAGCCGCGCTGGAGATGCCCCTGCGGAGCCTCTTGCTAGCGGCGGGGCTGCGGCAGCGGCACTGGCACTGAAGCCGCGCTGGCCACCCGCCTGCGGGAGCTCCTCTTCCTCTGGGGAAAGAGGGGACGGACCGGGCGCTCTGCGGCTGTGCCGCCTCAGCGGGGTTCGCCTCTTCCCCGGATCCAGCTCCGGGCCTGGGGGTTTGCCCTTCTCCGTCACCGGGGCTGCGGAGTGCGGTCCTGCGCTCCCCGCTCCTCCCCCGGGCCGGCCGGGCAGGTCGGTGCCCGCGCCGGAGCCCCGCACGGCTGCATGCCCGCCGCGGTCTCGGCACGTCTGGATTCGCTAGAGTCCTGGGCCTTCCATGCGCTGCTGGTGCTGCCCTATATGTTTTACGTGGGCTTATTCTTTGTCAACGTGCTGATCCTGTACTATGCCTTCCTGATGGAGTACATCGTTCTCAATGTAGGCATCGTCTTCCTGCCCGAGGATATGGACCAGGCTCTGGTGGATCTGGGGGTGCTCTCTGACCCTGGCTCAGTGCTCTACGAGACGGACAGCGAGCTGGATGTCTTTGATGGGTACTTGGAGTGACGCCTCGGGGCGCTCCGAAGCGACTGGCTGCGGGGTGACGCCGTCCGGCCGGGGACTGGAGCTGGGTGTCCCGGCATGGCCGCAGCTAGGGAACCGCCGCGGCCCCAGGATACCCTCTCTGCGGCTTGGCTCCTTCAGCACCTTCCCTTACAGTTCCGCTTTCCCTCATCCTCGGCGCAGGGGCGGGGGGTTGGGACCCACTGCCGCCGGTCAGGGCCGCACACATGCCGAGGGCTCGCCGAGGAAGTAAGTAATTTACTGGATCTCGTCCCGTGCAGTGGGGCGCTCGGTCCGCCATCGGGGCTGGGGACAGCCCTCCCCGGGACGGCGGAGGGCAAGGGCAGGGAGCGGGTCCTGCGCCGAGACGCGCACCGCCGCAGCCGCCAACGCGGGTGAGCTCTGCGGGCCGGGACCGGTGCCGAAGCCGGGACTTGGCTGGAGCTCTGAGGGCTGGGTCCGGGGCTGCCGCTCTGAGGGCAGGGGTAGGGCTGCTCTCTGCGCTCCCGCCACCCTTCCGCCGCCGCACCACCGTGCAGGGCCCGCTCCGTGTCCTCTGCGGCGAGGCGAGGAAATGTCTTTCTCTGAGGCCCAGTATTCATCGTTGTGAGCCACTGCAGCTGTTGTGCTCGGTGTTACCTTTACAGCTGGTAAAGAACTTTGCTCCTCCACTCTTGAAAGCAGCTCGGAACGTAACTGAACACGCAGGCTAATGTTTATTGAAATTAGGAGCCCATAATTGAGCCAAAAAGACGTCTCAATCAGGTGCCCTTTAAAACCTCTGTCTTGGATAATAAGAAACCTACCCAGCTCCCCGTTCTTCTCATGGTAATCCTAGCAGGAGGGTTTGCTTGATCAAATTATTGATGTAGTTTTGAGTGATTCTAAAACTCTGGAAATGCAAGGATTTAACATTTTAAAACACTGAAATGCAATTGGGAAGAAAATCACTATTTCTAGCTGGGACTTTCTGTGCCAAATGTATGTTCATGAAAACATTCACAGTTTAAATTAAAATGTGTTAGCAAATCTGCCAGTAGAATTTCTAGCAAAATATTGCCAATAAGTTTGAAAACCAGATCAGGATACGTGTTTATTTTCTATTTGATATTATGGGAATAGGAAATTCTGTTGCAAGGTTGCAAACATAACCTTGATGAATATACTATACAAATACCATATAGCTATCAAACGATTTTAATCAGACTTCTAATTAAAAACCAAAACCAGAAACCCAATACCAAAACCCAACAAACAAACCTTCCCTGCCCTTCGTATGGATTAAAACTACCTCCTAAGTATTCCTATTCAGATTCCATGTAAAGCAGCAGTAGCTGATTTTGGTCAGTAGTTCAGAGGGAAATGTGGAAATTTTTGGTATTGGAGTAGCATTAATTGCACAAACAGCTGAACAAAGTTTGGTCAAAAGCACATGGAGCGTAACAAATGCTCTTATATTCCAGGGAAGAAATTAATAAAAAATAATGGAACTTAAGCAAAATCTTTGGTGCAAAAAATCCCTTTCTCCAAACCTTAATTACTGCAATACCATTCTAATGCAGGCATTAACATTTATCTTAATCTTTTTTTTTTTTTGCTGACTAGGATTTGTCATGATGAGTTGCATCTAGTTTTCAGGAAGACCCAAGGAGAAAAACAGACATAATTTTCCTCAGTGGATTTTTCCTACTACATGAACACATAGTTTAACAGAGCATAGGGCCTGAACGCAGTTCCGTTCAGTATGAATAGGTTTCTTAATTTTTCCCCTCATATTAATGGGATAAGCAGCTCTGCAAACTTCTTGATATTCTAACTGTAAAACCATACCACCTCCACATGGAGAAATCAAAATGCAGAGGTGTTTACAAAGTTCAGGAGTTCAGGTTTATATCCACCTTGAGGTAATGGAGCGTGGCACACGTCCCAGCTCCAGCACTGATCATTTAATTTGGAAGGGGTCATGTTAGTGGTGGTTGCCACAAATCAAACCACAAATGCCTAAAATTAGATCAATTATTAGGGAGCAAAAAAGTGCACTATTACTGTGCTTTGTCTATTTACATATTTAATGATATTTGTGTACGCAGCAGCCAGGCCACAGACTGAATATATAGCTACCAGGCAAAGACTCAACATGTCGCCATGAAAAGGAATTTGTGTTAATATCCTGGTTTCTTCACTGTTCCATGCCATTCCTCCTCACCAATATGCTAGGAAGGCAGGCAGAAGAGCACCCTAATTTGGAGCTGTGTTTTCTGCTTTGGGAGCAGAAGGCAGGCACTGAAAGAGAAGATTTAAACCCCTGTCATGCCTAGCCTGCAGTGCCCTAAGTTCTGTACTAAGTTCTGTACTGTTCCGAGTGCCAACACAGGCTGCCCACCTGACCTATTCACTTGGACCCAGATGTGCTGAGCATTTGCAAGAAGTTGCGGGAAGAATGGGTCTCAGATAAGAATCTAACCAGCAGAGATGAGAAATCCATAGGCATATGCTTTGTGTTAAATATGAGTGTTCTTCATGTGACTCACCAGTGATTACTGAGAACAGCTAAAAAGCTGTTATTAGCCTTAGCTGAAACTTTGCAGTGTGCTCCTTGCAATGATGCCTTGCACCCAGGAGGTGAGTGGCAGCATGACAGAAAGACAAAGGGGGGAAATCCCAAGAGGCGATTCAGCGAATGTGGATATGGATAGGCTAATGAGATGTAAAAATAAGAGAGCCCAGGGACCAGAAAAGCTCTGTTCTCTCTTGCAGCAAACCCCTCTTGAGCTGACAGAACTCAACAGAAGCAAAATTACATCCAGGTCTCTGGGCATAATTGGTGGCAGAGATTGAAGGTAGACAGCTAAGCAGATGAAAGAAGCTTCCTGTCCTGTTCAGATGGAGAGATCCATCTGTGTAAACTGAGCAGAACTGAGCTTGCTCATGTCATCTACTGTTTTAGTGTGAGTGTGCCAGGTTCCTTATTATAAGTCCCCTGGAATAAGGTGATCCAACTGTTCTCCTTGAACTTTATTAAAATCAGATATGACTCATCACAAAGTATTCTAATCAGAAAGAAAATAAGCAAAAGTAATCAGTAATGAAGACTGAATAGGAAATACTGGATTTATTTAATCTTACAGTACAAGCATTATCTATATTTTTCATCAATGTGATTTATGATAAACATCTTCAGTGAGCAGAATTTAGAACTCAAAATCTTGTGACTCAGAACTTTTGCTGAATGCTGGCACCTAAGTCCTGAATCAGACACTCACTAGCTCATCAATATAGTGCCAATCAGAAATGTAGGCTCAGTGTCTGTGAGAGACAGCATGGCCTAGGGGAGAGGGAAGTAAGCATGCTGGACTCCTTCCTGTGTCTGCTACTGATGGCTGCTGTGAGCTTAACTCATGCCTCTGATCCGTCTCTCTAAAATGGAGGTGCCACGTGAAGGAACAAATCAGAAGAATGTTACCACTAGAAGTGACAGGATACACATAAGCGTGTCAGAATACACCTCCTGACTTCTTCCCTTTCAGACTTTGAGTCAGTCAGCTAGCTTATGTGAGTTAGAGTAACAACAGGCTTAAGAGCAATAGCTGTGGGTTTTAGAACTGTTTAGAATTATTCTAAAAGTTAATACAAGTGCTCAAACTCACCTGATAGCTCTGTTTTAAAGAGACTTTTGTACTCTGACTCTTTTTAACTGGAATTCCATCTTAGATGGAGAGAAGACAAACTCATGGTTAACTAATTAACTGTCTATACAGACTCATTAACCACAGCCATGGACAGTTCTAAGGGATTTCCTACCAAATGCGTTCATTTATGTAATGCAAAGAGAGGAGGCAGATTTTTTTTAAGTTTTCCAAAAGCCGTTGTTAATAACGTAAAATGAGGCATTGAATATAGAGACACATTTCATTTAAGATAGAAATAGTTCAGGCCTGAGTATTACAAGTGTTAAAAGCCCCAGCCACAAGTAATTTTAAAGAAGGATAATTAAAAAATAATAATCTATGGTTCTTCCCTACAAAAAAATGAAGCTTATTTTAATCAACTTGCTTCAGTAGGAGGCAATAGCCAGTTACCAGTTTTAAGCTGCCAAAGGAATTAAGAAATTAATCTGTTTTAATTCTTCATGTTTGTTTCCTGTGAAGGACTGACACTGTAGTTCAGCTAGCAGCTGGCACTCTTAAAATAGAAGAAGAGAGCAATTTAGAGACACTTACTTTGTATATTTGGCCAGTCTCAACTCTTGGCATTTGCCCCCTTGTAATGATCCTAGTTTATATGGTATACAACTGTCTCAGAGAATTAAATAGGACACAGAAGTGGCCAAGTGTTTCCAGTTCTTCAAGAAAATTGTCAAAACTGTCTTTTCCCAGCTCAGGTATAGTACTTTGGCTACAAACTTGGGGGAAGAAATTAGCTAAGTAGTTTGAATGATGCCCTCTGAGAACACAAACGTATTTCTAATATATGTTATAAAAAAGGGTATAGACTAATAGCAGCCATATATGACAGATAACAGTATAATGGGTAATTACAAAGTGCACTGAGAGGTCTGTGGCAGGAACAAGCTGTAGTGCAGAGAATGCAGTGAACTCCAGCAGGAAGCCAGGAAACAGCAAGCAGACAATGTCAGGATGTGAAGCCAAGCCACAGTGTTCCCTTTGGTCCAGCCTGTTGTGAAGAGCAGTAACTTCACAGACAATTAACAAAAATACCATAGGTGAGTTTCTTCTTCTAATGCTGGAGTTAGGCTATAATAGCCCTACCAATACAGCAATCTTTTAGGCTACTAGCAGACCATAGTTTGGAGATTTTAAAAATACTTGCTACCTTTTCATTTTCCAGTGTTTTTTTTGGATTCTGTTAAAAAATAGACTTCCATGAAATTTGAAGACTAGAATCATCTGACTAGAAAGGCAAGATTGAATATCCTGGTCAATTGTATCATTCACACCCCATTTAATATCTGCCACTACAAATTACAATCTTAGACTAGCAGCCCTACAGCAGTATTTGAAACTTCCATCAGAAAGCTTTATACTTTAATTTGGAGGCGTGCTATGTTTTGCTACGCTATTTTTAAGCCAGCCTAAAATTAGATTTACAATGCAGAATAGTAACAATTCTCCTTAACTGCCTGCTGTAGATCGGAGTTTTTAAATCAATTTGGAAAGCAATCTGATAAACACTAAATGAGTAACCTGTTCAGCTGCTGTTTCCCCTTCTCTTGCTGTTAGTGTGAGAGACAGGATTTTGAGCACATGATTACTTTTAGCAGAGTACTGTAGCTGATAGATGTTTGACAGAAATACCTCACTGAACACAAAAATGCTTCTTCTTTCTGACCTAGCACCTATGGTAAGTGACATACAAGAACATACAGAATGTCAGGATGAGTCAGACCACTCTCAGCCAGGGCTGTGTTCTGCCATTGACAGCAGCAGAGGATGCTCACCAAAAGAGTGCATGATCCCGACCAAAATCTGCAGCCTATTCTCTTTGTACTTCTCAGAATCCACAATGGTGGAATGCGGGATGTTAGAGGGCACGTTGCTGCCCAGCCCTTTTGCAAATGTTTCCTGAACCTGCCACCTTTTGCCCACTGCATTTTATGGAATCCTTCCAGAGTTCCCTGCTGTCAGTGCAGCACCTGAATACCTGAAGGAGCCTATTTTCTGCCGTCTGGAAGGAAGATTTTTCCATTCACTCACTTCTCTAGATCACTAGTAGTGATGTTGAATCGAAGCTGGTCCCTGGTACAGCTGCTACCGACTTCTTTCCTCCCAAGCCTTATTTTCCACTTCCAATCTTTCAGTCTGCTATCTGACTATCCATAGGAGTCACTCTTTCCCTCTGTTTTCCCCAGTACTGCGTCAACCTGTTCGCTTTTGGCTGCCTTAACGCTTTTGTTCACGATGCTGCATTCCTCAGTCTCTTCATGCTCATGCAAGAACATGTGACCATCACATTTCATTCAGACTTCCTGTAGAGTTTGTTACACCCTCTGCACCCAAAATGGTGGCAGCTCTCCTGCCTCAGGGCCCCCTGTGCCAGACACCCTGGCATACGATCTGCTGAGCCTCTGCTCCAGGCACAGCAGGAGAAGAGCAGGAGGGAGGCTGTGTTGTACCATCAGCCCAGCGAGAGCCTTTTCACAGAGCTACGTATCTGTCAGCAAGTCTGTTATTGCTGTACCACAAACTCTCTTCCATTATACAACCAGATTAGCTTCCTTCTCATGCAGGATCCCCTGCCTTCCCACACTGTGGAGGAGGCCTGTCATACCTAGAGAGTGGAAGGAGGGAAGAGCTGTCCTTCAAAGACACAGTGCAGATGATCTCCTGAGCTGCAAGCAGCCTGGGGACCTGCTCTTGGTCTTCTTTACCTCAACCCTTCTTCAGTACAGATTCATCCTTAGGCAACCACCCCTTCTCAGAGCCACACCACTCTATGTTATGTTAATTACTCATCTATAAGATCACAATACCAATCCAGGTGTAGAGGAAGATAGATTTAGATTAGACATTAAGAAGAAGTTTTTCCCTGTGAGGGTACTGAGGCGCTGGCACAGGGTGCCCAGAGAAGCTGTGGCTGCCCCATCCCTGGCAGTGTTC
>JBCJKH010027491.1:0-10455 GCA_039877255.1 Loriculus beryllinus | reverse complement strand
TTATGTCTCTATGCACTACATCTCCATGTTTTTTAAATACTTCCAGAACCTGTCCTTACATTCAGGGTGATTGTTTGACATTACAGGAATTTAGGAACTGCATTGCTCAAAATAACTGAAGTGATAGTTGCTTGCAAAAGCTGTTTTGTAATAGCACACTTTGTATTATTTCTTTTTAGAGGACCATTCCAAATTCAGATGAAAACCGAAATGTATGTGTGGAAATCTGATAGTACCAGTTACCCGCCTTTATTATCTTTTACACATGTGGTTTAGCCGTGCTGGATCTCAGATTTGTTGTTCTTTTTAGCTCAAATTCTGGATCTCACAACAGTCTTTCACAGACTAATGTCTCTGATCTCTATTGTGCTTTAAAATACCAAAATCCACAAACTTTTCAAAAGCAGGAGTCTTTAATAAATTTTTCCAAAATTCTCTTTATCACCTGTCATTAAAAAATAAACCTCACAGAAGTTGTAATTGTGCCAAAGACTGCAGTACTATGTATGTCCTTTAGCACAGTTAATGATAATTTGCCACTGAATTGTTTACTGCTATTCCATGTTATTCTCTAGCCTTCAAGAAGAGATAGTTATACTCAAAGTTGACATTCTTGTCAAATCTGCTCATTTGTGCAAATTTTCTTCTCTCTTCTCATTCTCTCTTGCTAAAGGTGCAAACTTATTTCCACAATGATAGCTGAGGAAAATGGCTAGTAACTTGTAGCTTATATTCTTAGAAAAGATCCAAGCACGCAGTGCTGTGTGTTAAAAACAAACAAAAACAACCCCAAGACAAATGTATTTTTGAGGATAATTCTGTAACTGTTAACACACTAGTATATTCAAGATTTTGTTATGCAAAAGAAGTTAAGCAGAGTGCTGCTTGAATTATGGATTTACGTACATTGGACATCTCGATATACCCACAATATCACTTGAACAGACATATTTTTAATAATGGATTCCCCCCCCATATGCTTCAGATAGATGGAAACAGTTCTGCTCTTTACCACAAAGGCTAATTAAGTGCCAATTAGAGTATCCTACTTCTGGTTTATGTCATCCTAGAGTATCCAAGGTTCCTTTTATTTTCAACCTGTCCTCAAGTAAGAAACATGCATAAAGCCCACATTGCTTCTTAGTTTGCTCACTCATTTGTTCCTAAAAATAGGGTAAAGATTAATTCTGTTTCAATCAGGAAAGTCTTTCCCATAAGGTTTCAATTTAGTAAAGAAGCAATTATAACACTTGCACATGAATATAAATGATGCATCTCATATTTCTTGCTTGGTTGTATCCCATACTCCTTCCTTAACATAATACATTCAAGGCCAGGTTGGACGGGCCTTTGGAGCAACCTGGGCTAGTGGAAGGTGTCCCTGCCAGTAGCAGGGGATTGGAGCTTTAAGGCCTCTTCCAGCCCAAACCATTCTGTGATTCTATAACCACCAAGATATAGTTCCAGTGTATTTCTATGTTTTGTATGTCTGCACTTTTTTCCCCTCTGTGCTGTTGCTTTAAAGTCTTCCTGAATAGTCCAACCAGCACCATCTGTCCCTTAATATGTTTCTTACAGTTTTTTAAAGGTCCTAAATAAACGGTAAATTATCTATTTTTATCTTGATTCAAGAATTTGTAGGTCTGTCTCAGTACACTTCACAGTTCAGAGAGTATGTAGGCTGATGCAAATATCTCTGCTTTATGTAAATCTGTGTTCTTTGCAAATAAATGTTATATGGATACTTCTCTGAAGAGTTGCTCACAGTTTGTGTGAGAGTCACTGACCAGATATATTGCTTAGTTTCTCTGACTTGACTTATTATACAAAAGACAGATATATAGGCAATATATTAAAATATTCATAGAGACGTCATCATGACTTTGTGTAAGAAATTCTGTGATAGGCTGTGTTCTTAGTACTGCTAAGAAACCAACTGAAAACAAGTTTTCAGTTCAAATATTAACAGATTCTTCATCAGACCTAAAATTGCTTTGAAGCTGCAGAAATACCAAATATTGAGAGATGTTAGTGGACAATTCTGTAATGCATGTAGGACTTTTGGTTATAACTCTTCAGGTTCTTAATTGTGACTGCAAAGCAAGATCTCTTAGAATCTTAGTAGTACAGGCTGGAATCCACTTAAGCCATTTGTCAGTTAGGAAAATATGTGTCTCATGTTATAGTTATCAATAATCCCGTGTAATGGATTCATGTCAAAATAATCAATGAAAGACTGATTTCTTCCACTGCTCTCCAAAGTTGTATTCTGAAGCTGGAAAAATACAGGCTTCTTTCAAAATGCTGTCAGTTTTGAGGTTTACAAGTTGTTATAGTCCCCAACTTCTGGTTTATATTGGTTTTTCTTCTTTTATTTCTGAAAACAATCTGCATTAAAAGTATTTATGAAACTTGGATAATGCAAAGAGCAATATATATCCTGAAAGAAAAATAACCCCCATGATATTTTAAGCTAGTTGCAAAATAAACGTTGACCATTTTTCTTACTTTGCTCTTTCTTGGTGAGATTAATCTTTTGAATCTAGTTTAAGAGTGAGACTGCTATTCCATCTTTTAATGCAGAATACTAAGATAGGAGTAGGGTGAGAGAAGCTTAACGCAGTTGAAGTTACTCATAGATGATAGAGTTGTGTGTCTCCATCTGAAGTTATGAAAAATCTGCTATTTAGGAAATGGGTGGGTCTGTGTGTATGTAGTGTTACTTGAACAAGGGAAAAAGAGGGAATATTACATTTGTGCTGTTGTGGATAGGGAATTGCATATTTTTAAAATTGCAACTCCAGAGCTGGTTTCTAGGAATGGTATATAATATGCTCCAGATTAACTCAATGAAAGTGAAATAATTTTCTGTGTATGTTGACTTAGAATGATTAGAGCGAGATTTAATAATTTAGGATGTGTGTTTGTGGTTTTCTAGGATTATTATGTAACTTTTTCCTAGCACTTGGAGAGCATGGAGATGGATAAAACTTCCAGCATAGTAAATGATGTAATGAAACACAAGGCCTCTTCTAACAGTACCTGGGGCTTTTTTACATTCCAACAAAGTTTAAGTTCAATAAGCAACAGATGTAGATTGTATCATCAAATAGGATGCTGATTGAGACTGAACAGTTTATTGTTTCAGGGGCATTTTTCCTGGTCTGTTATGCGTCTCCTTTTTAACTGCTAGTGGATCTGTGGAATTTTGTACCTTTTTGCAACATATTATTGCAAGTGCATTTATGGCAACTTTAAATTTTCTTTCTTTTAGAAGTTCACTTCCCCTCACAACCCCCAATAATTTCCAAAACCTTTTGAAGTCACACAGCTTATAGAATCCCAGACTGGTTTGGATTGAAAGGGACTTTAAAGCCCATCTAGTTTCATCTCCTTGCCACAAGCAGGGCCACCTTCCACTATATCAGGTTGCTCCAAGCCCCATCCAACCTGGCCTCGAATGTGTAGATGCTTCTCATTTGAGGATCTGTCTTAAATTCCATAGTCAGAAAGTCTGTGTGATGTAATAGAATGTATATAGAGAGGGAAAAATGGCACAGACACTTCAATTGCATAGTAGCTGAAATTCTGGTTCAGGTGTCCAAATAGAGAAAATTGGTTGAAAACATTGAAGAAAAGGTTTCATAGCTTTTTTATTTCCATGGAAACTGGATCTGATGTTGCAGCTTTCTTTTCAATTGCCTTTAGTTACACTGTGTTTCCCCATTCTTCTTGGTTTTCATTATGATTGTGTGTAAGTCTGTGGCAACTTCTTATGCAATTAACAATATATGCTAAACATCATCCATAAAGTAAAAAAGGGTTTTTTTGTTGATTTTCTCCCCTTGCCCCCCCCCCCCCTTTATGCTGAAAAAGCTTAGTGGCAAGCTAACTGTGGTAGTTAGCAATACAGAATACATTAGCCCTATTTTTTAATTCCATCTCAAAACCTCTCTTTGGGAGTAGAAGAGGTGGTACTTGACCACTGCTTCAACAAAACAGCAGAAAAGGGCTGGGAGCACAACAGTGGACACCAGTATAGTTAGACCTATAGAATTTATGATAAACTGTATTCCTGGGAGCGAATTCCTGAGAAAAGAACCCTTGAGTGTGTTAGATGTTGTAAAAGAGCAATATTAGATTAAAAGGGGAAACTGAGTGTAGCTCTAATGATTGGAACTTAATAAGTGTAAGTAGCTTGCAGGTGAGAGCCAGCTGACCATGAAAGAGGGTAGTTTAAGCAGTGTACTACCTAGGCAAGCCTACCTGGAATTAGGTCTAGGCCTGTCCTCTGGAGTGGCCAGGGAGCTATTGACAAGGCTTGAGAAATCACCTTGTTGTGATGCGTTGTGATTATGAGCCCAAAAAAATAATCCAAGATGAGACCAATTTTTTGAATGAGATCTCGATTTAACTGTCAACTTAGCAACAATGCAAACTTTGTGCTAAAATGCCTTCTAAGCTGTTAAAAGCAAAAATATCTAAAGGGGGTTCCCTAAAGTCGAAAGAGGAGAAAAAGAAGAGAGAAAAAGAAAAAGAAAAGGAGGTGAAAGTTACTCACCCATAGGGAACGAATGCATGCTCCAAGGCATTGTTATAATGTGTGTTAGAATGGCCTGACCTCTTGCTCCTCGAAAGGAATTAATGCATTATGGAGATTAGTAGTAGCTAAATAAATTGGAGAAAGTTTGTAATCCTGAAGTGGGTTTGGATAATGAATTGGATGGTGTATATGTTTCATTAAGAATCAAGGCATGTCTAGCTCAGACACCTGAGCCAAGAACACAAACACAAACACCCTGCATTCCCAGGGCACAGTGACTAATACTTCCAGTGAGATCTCAGTGTTCACTTTATAGATCAGGTGTTAATGTGCACTGACATTCCAACTCGCAGCACTGAAAATTAATATCAATATGGTGGGCTAAATAAAGTGTAAATCTGGAGCTGCAAATACTTTTGGGATGAAGGGCAAGAATTTTAAAGCCTTTCTGCTAGTGCTGAGTTAGTCTTTGATGCTAAAAATATGGGATTAAAAGCCTTCATGAGGTTGCAGATTGTTTATCCCTGTGCAGAGATGCTCAAGTGAAATGGATCACCATCCTACAGTAGCTGAATTGCAAAACTGAACCCATAAAACTAGATGGTGGACAGCAAGTTTTATTCCAGTTTTGCTCCTTTATGATATTTCATCTACAGTGTGTTGTAGTGTACTGCTCTGTAGTGTCTCTCTGAAATAGCAGTGATATTGTACATCTCCAAGTATCCTTCCAAAGAGTCATGGATGGCAGCATCTCCAAGAAGGCTGAATATCATTAGTGGTGTCTGTCTTTTAATTTGGAAACTATTACAGAAGTAGAGACACCTCCCCTATATTTTTTTATTTCTCCACCACCTGGCTCACCTTCGCTTCTTCCATTGACACCTTCAAATGTGTGTAAATTACATGCTCAGACTAGAATTTAATGTCACCTGAAGTTGTAGGGGAGATCTCTAGTGAGGGTTTCTGTGTTTGTTCATGCGAAATGGCTCCTTTACCAATTCCCAAATCAAATTCTTTTTGAGATCAATTTCTCTCCTTTTGGGAGATCACGTTTGCCCTTGCTTTCAGGTTTTATCATCTGTTGAAGATGTACATATCTTCTCCAGATGTTGAGTTGCATCTTCTCAGGTTCAATGAATGTTCATATGTTTCAGGTATTTAATTTCTTTAGGTCCTCCTTGTTTGGTTTTTTTGTTTTGGTTTTTTTTTTCCTTTTCTTTTTCTTTTGTTGTTGTTGTTGTTTGTTTGTTTGTTTGTTTGCCTGTTTGTTTCTTTAATTCTCCTATTTATCTGAGATTGGTGGGATTCTCCCTCCTAAGGGTATTTTTAAGGTAAGCGCAGTATGGCTCCAACAAGTCAGGAATCGGTGTCACTCTACAGTTAACACAATTTTTGCTTGCTATTTTCTTTCACTTTTTCTCAGGTTATTCATATACAGGTTCACTTATAAGTGGATCTGTGACCCTTTTGTTATTTATATATTTTCTTTTAAATATTTTAACTTGATGTTCCTAAAGATATTCTTCATAGATCCACGCATCTAGTTTCAAGCCCTAATATCTCTTAGATGGCTAATGTTATGTTGCACATTTAATATAAGATTATATAAATCATATTTCCCATGGTCAGACTGTTAGGAAACTGGGGTTTGACTTCTGTAAATATAAGAGACTGGAAAGTTCTGGGGAATGCTTGCTGTTTATACATACAAATAGTTTATTTCTAAGTAGCTGTTTAGGATGTTTTATTTGAATTACAACTTATGTCTGGATATCTTTAGAGTAGATCTCTTTTTTTAACAATGCTTTTTGGCTACAGAGCCCTAAATACTTTAGAAAAAATGTGCAGGAAGGTGCTAAGAAATTTCACATGCAAACTGGTGCATATTTGTTTTGTATGCAGTATACTCCAAACACCCCCTGCTTTGTCAGGTTTTGCAGTTTCTATAAAAAATTAAAGATGGCTGAATTTTGGCAGGTCTAGAGTTGTGATTCATTGATTTCTTAAGCCAAATTATACTAGCTGAAAACTTAGATATTAGAGTGCCAAAAATAATGAAAAATATTTTCATAAATAGTTCCTGCTTTAAGTGTATTAAATATAAAGATAATTATGGCCAGTAGAGCTTTACTCTGGCAGATGAATGCAGAAATTGAAATACAAGGTATGACTGCAGATGGCATGAGTATTTTTAGCCTCTTTAAGCTGGTTTATAAATTGCAGATGTTCTCAGGTTTATGCTCATTGTCTTTCATACGGTTCATTAAATAGGAAGAAACAAATCTCAATCTAAGCATGCATAACAAAACCCCAGTTTAAAAAAGTTCATGCTGTTGGGGTTTTATTTTTGCAGAATGAACTGCTCATAAATGCATCATGACATCATGAATTTGTATACATGCATTTGTGGCAGTGAAGCTGTTGGTTTACTGTGATTTCAAAAATCGGTGTAGTTGCAGCTGGTCTATCAGTAGCTTTTTGATCAGGTTGCCATCTATTACGCAGTGTTCAAGGCCAGGCTGGGAATGAGCACAGTTGAGCTGTCCCAAAGACATTGCTAGTGTAACTGCTTAGGTTGATTCCTCATTTCTTGTCACTCTGTAATTACCTAAACCACTAACTTAGTATCTCAAAAATCATCCGTGGATATTAGCGTAGCTGAAATTGAATATAAGTAAAATATATAGAAAGTAAGAAATCTGCAAAGTAATTTTATATATAGTAACAGATGTCACAACCTTACACCTGAATGAAAACTAATGTTTGGTATACTCTAGGTGCCACTTTTCCTGGTAACAACATTCAGGTAATGTCTGTACTCAGATATTTTACCTAAACTGTATTGTCTGTTCCCAGAGAGGATATCTTCCTTAACTATTAGCTCCTTCGGGTATTTACAGTTCAGAGAGCATCCCAGAAAGACAAATGTCAACAGTCAGCTGCAAAAAGGCAGCTTTTCTTTCCCCAAAAACTATAAACTTGCTTATTCCTCAAGGGAAACTTAACCCCACGGTGTATGGATGTGTGGCAGTGCCATCTAGTGAGCTGTGTTCTGGCAGCTGCCGCAATCTCAGCACGTTTGGTTGAATTGCTCTTCAACCCATTCACTATTCATATCTTTACTATTCAGCTGTTTGGAAACATAACGCGTCTGTGGGTTTTCTATTCTCTTGATGGTATCTTTCGCACATGTACTTTTCCATGTGTATTGTGTGATTTTAATACAAGTTGGGGTGTTGTACTTTTTTAAAGCTGGTTTAGATTCCTTGAAATGGAGTTTGAAATGGATTTATTCTTTTTTTTTCTTTTTTCTTTTTTTTTTTTTATACAGGGAGATACAGTTTTATCAATAGATGCTGTTTCTCCAAAGGCTAAGCAAATGCAGGTTTTAAGCAAGCTTTTTTTTTTTTTTGATGTTTCTTCCCTCATTCAAACTGAGGAAAAAGCAAATTACTCAAGTAAGATGACTGATAGGTAAAAAAATGTCATGAATTCACACGACCCCATAATAAGAAAATGTCAGCATTTCTTAGCTACTTTCTGAAACCACAGGGTTGCAGTTATGATCAGTATTAATACTAAGTATTGATGCTAAGAAATCTCACCATAGATAAATGGAAAAAATACTGGGAAACCATAGAGTCTTTTGGCAGGCTGTTATTCGTTCACTGTTCTGTCATAGTCTGTTACCTATCAGTGCTGAGATCATATGAAAAACTCCCACAGGCAGAAAGCTAAGTTTATCTATTGCAGCTGTATATATATTCTCAAAAGTCTGTACTTCATGAGTGTTTTGGCTTCTCAACATGTTTTTGTAACACGGGAAATATTTCATTAGATCAGTTACTTTTATACTGGACTTAACTTCTAAAGGAGTGTTTGGTGCCCCCATTCCTAAGATTTTGTGAGAATTGCAGCTATAAAAATAAATATTTTATGATTCTGCATGGAAAATGCTAAAGTAAAAGGACAAGTAGCTAAAATAAAGGAACAGATAATTGGAATTAATTGAAAATGAGACTTATTCTTCTAATTACCACTTAAATGTAAGCAAGCATGGAACAGTGATCAGAAGATGTTACCATGCTTTGACTGTTTGCTAATGAGGGACATAATTTGAGAGGTTTAGTTATCAATTATCCAAATAAACACCCTATTCCAATAGCTATACTGCAACTGAGCTGGCACCTTCCACATTATTTGAACCTACTAATAACTGATGGAGATGTTCAACAGCTTTATGGAGCAAATTTCACAACAAAAGAACTTTTTTCTCCAGCAGTTAAACCCACTCAAGTGGTATTTAAGAGCCATCTATGAACTGGAGGTGCCTCACTGCTGCCTTGAAGTTTTCACCTATTGTCTCTCCATCTCACCTTTTCAGTGGTGAAGATTCATTGGTGTTTGGTTGTTTTCCTGCTTCAGAGAATATGGAGTTGTGGTTTAACTATACATAATGTTTTACCACACAGTGCAGAACCAAATGGTTTAGGTGGTTGATTGTCCAATGTCATTGACACTGGTTTATTGGAGTCTCCTAATTTAATAATTGGAACAAAGCATTGGAGAAAATCTTTAATGAAGTAGCATAGACATATACTGTTGTTCATTTAATCTTCCACTTGTCTTAGAGCTAGCTTTCAAAAAGTGGGGGACAAGTGAGTGAACTAGCTGAAAAGCTGCTCTTGTACTTAGCTTCAGGTTTGCTTTTTCTGCATTTGAAGTACAGGAGAGCTACATCTTAAATTGCCTTTTATTTTGTGTTGCTTATATCTACAGAGCATGTGACAGACGAGTGAAAAGGACATTCACTGAGTCCTGGACCTGTCCACATAACTTTGCCCTGTTCACAATTGCCAACTGCTCTACTACACTACTTTTTTAGGTGTGAATTTCAGAGTAGCTGTAGTATCTGATGGGCTGTAATTGTATTTTCTTGGTGGGTGCTCTGTAGTGTATTAGTAGCTCAGTGGTTCATGGGCAGGGATGTGATGGCTGCATTGCTTGTTTGAGTGACTCTATCAGTGAAATGAATAAGTCTCATGTATCCCAAATTCTACCCTAAGGAAGAAGTGAGCTTTTTCCAGCATCTGTTATAGTCTTACCAGAGTATACATTTGAGGAGTGAAAACCCCCTAATTTTGTGGGGTAACCTGTCTGATCTCCAGTTACATCCAATAGGATGTAACTACGGTGCTATAAATATTGTCTCTATGTATGTCAGCTGTGCCTTACCATGTAGACTAGCCGTTAGATTAACCTACAGTCTCCTTGCTTGGGCATTAAAGCAATTATTTTTTATTATTTTTTTTTTTTTAATCTGGTCACTTTTAATAATGAAGGTACTTATCCCGTTGTGATGCAAACAGCATATCTGTGGTTAGTTCTTTGCTGAAGAAGGGTAACATCCATTTCTATAGCATCATATATTCATTGCAAAACGCACCATCTTGTAATACAACAGTGCCATTGGAGCAGACAACTAGTAGGGGAATTCAGTCTTCAAAATTCTTGTCATGTTTTCACTTGCTTTTTTCTCTTCTTAATTTTTGTTCCTTTATTGGCAAAAGTGGGACTGGAAACCTTAATGTCAGTTACATCAGCATTACTCTACCATCAGCAGAAGTCAAAAAGTACATGTCAGCCCATCAGAGCCATGCTTTGAAAAATAGTGGTACCAGCAGCGCATTGGTTACATTGTGTGCCTACATTGGGAAACCTAAGGTCTGTTGATAGAATTAAAGAACGTTTGGGGTTGGAAGGGGCCTTAAATCCAATTCCAGCCCCCTGCCACAGGCAGGGACACCTTCCACTAGACCAGGTTGCCCCAAGCCCCCTCCAACCTGGCCTTGAACACTGCCAGGGATGGGGCAGCCACAGCTTCTCTGGGCACCCTGTGCCAGCGCCTCAGC
>JBCJKH010027487.1:0-17403 GCA_039877255.1 Loriculus beryllinus | reverse complement strand
TGGAATGGGTTGCCCAAGGAAGTTGTGAGTGCTCCATCCCTAGCAGTGTTCAAGGCCAGGTTGGACAAAGCCTTGGGAGGCATGGTTTAGTGTGAGGTGTCCCTGCTTATAGCAAGGGGGTTGGAACAAGATGGTCTTATGGTCCTTTCCAACCCTAACGATTCTATGATTCTATTCTATTGTTTAAATATGGATTTTTTCCATATTTCAAATAGGTAATGAGATCCACACCCAGGAAAGATAATGCTAGATGTCACTTGACTGGAAAGCCACTTTAGTCACTGGTTACTAACATCTGTCTTAGTCTTACAGATGAATTTCTAGTAGCTTCATGATGTTGGGCAAGTAAGTAAGCTTGGTATCAATGCAGCTCTTCAGGTTTGGTTTTTTTCTTAATGCTATTGATGTCTTTTTACAACATGTTTTGTTTCAGTATTATTTTCCAAACCAGTTTTTAGAAAATATTCTAATGACTGCTTAAAAGTAGGCTTAGAAGCCTTACTCAGTGGACTTAGAGTAGCAATGTTACCTTGGTTATTTGTTACAGTAATGGAAGCAATGCATGCATATTGAAGGATGCTCACTGTATTCTTGTTGTTATTGCAAGATAGCAGTGTAATAAAGACAGAAGTTTCTGGGCACTGGTATCAATGACTTAATGTTGCTCAATGTTCGGCTTGTTGTAATTCTGCTGTTTTAAGTTTGCTTCATATCATCACTTTTCTGCTGCATCATCTAAAATATTTTTCATATTTGTCACTGAGGAAGGTTATTGTGCTACGTGTCTTAAATTTAGGAGGATTTACAAGGCTGAGTAACAAGCTTTCAATTGAAACCAGAGCTAGGAATGTACAGAGCCTTTGTATGAAGCCAACTGAAACGTATGGCTGCTTCATTGTTCAGAAGATTGGAGGTGTAAAAAGTTCAGGTTTTGGCTCCTACTGTTTTTGTAAGTGCTTAGCCTTAAGTGTTCTGCCATCTAATTCAACCTTATCACTATTACGTACTTTTTCTTCCTTCACCCACTAGTTCCACTGACTTCCATTAAAAATGTATTTAATTAAGATACTTTTTGGAGGTACATTATGGCTGAATGGATTCCCATCTTTCTATTTAGTGTTGTGAGTATTCAATTGATAACAATGGATTTGAATAAGGAACAAAACACAGGTGAAGGAGTAACTAAAAATTTGAGTTGGTCGTTTAAGCAGAAAGATCACGGAGGGGGAAGAATTACTTTGTGCCACTGCATGTTTAAAATGCTTGGTTTGCAATAGTGCTGAAGTTTTCATTATGGCCTTGATAATTCGGGAGAATATGTATTCACCTGTAACAGAAATAATTTAAACATAAATGTTTGAGATTGTCCTTTAATTGGCAGCACTCAACTTGATTCATTGGAGTTTTGGATTCATCAATAGAAAGAAAGTTTGCTATGCAAGAGATTTATCTCTTGCAGGAATTTGTACATTGAAACTTACCAAAGGGGAGGGTAAATATGATTTGTCTCAGGAGCATGCAGAAGGGCTAAGCCACACCTGCATCTCTTCATATGTGCTTGGACATGTTACAGTGTGAGGATTTGGAGCCAAAGCAGGGTGCCCGGGAAAAATGTTCTGTTTTCTCCTATTTTTTAACCAAAAAAGCCCTTTTTAGGCTGTTTGACAAAAGTGAATGTGTAACTTAATGCAGGAACAGCATCAGATAACACACAGGTTGTCATATGTTAGTTAAAAAGGGGGAAAAAAACCAGCTTCCATAACAACTGATTCACCACTTGTATTTCCAAGAGAGAGAATACCTTAAAAGAAAATGGAACAGGTCAGTCACATGCAAGTTAGTAGTGTTTTCAGTGGAAGAGCATGAAATGGTTTTTTCTGGATGCAGGAATGTTTACAGTTGTTTTCCTTATTCAGGGAAGGGTTTGATATCAGAAATAAGATTACACTGTCAGTTGATTATCTCCACTATTGGAAGCAGCAGCAAATATGTTTAAAAACAAACCCAAACCCTGAATATGTCTTGTAATCATATTAGGGAATCCTCTGGCGAGCTGACCACACAGAATGTGTATTAAACAGTGGAACACCACCACTCTCAGGTGCCCTCTTTTTTTTGACATCTACTCTTTTGATTTTTTTTTTTAAACTTGAAGACTCACAACAATCTTTATTTTGATTTGTGTTGAGGACCTTATTCTGCTCATGTTTGAAGTCAGTAGGAGTTTTACTTTAGACATCTGTCTTTGCATGGTCAAGTCTGAACATGATTTCTAAATATCTGCATGATTTTAATTCTACTACTGAAATAATAATGAAAAGATTATTTTAATAGACCTTAAAGAAAGAGGTTAAAGAAAGAGGTTCCTCAGCTGCCTCTGTAGCAGCTGGAATAAAGTATTACTAATGCTCATCCCAAATCTTTGTTGTATTGCCATGATTTTAAGTGACCATCTAACAAAAATTGTCATCTGAAGCACTGTTAACAGGTACCTACAGAAATAACTGCTCATTTTGAGTATTTGCTGTATTTGCAGAGTAGTCACTATAATTTTGCAATCTTACTATTAAGAGTCACTAAAGTATGCTATAATATTAAGAAATCTTTCGTAGGTGGGATAAGTCCTGTTTGTTCTAGAATGTATGTAAAACTTGGTGACCTGGCTCACCTTTTAGACACTTTAGTACACAGACTTACAGAAATACATCTAAAAAGAAGTAAATATGAAAAGCATCTTCCAGTGTTGTCTTGAAATAGCTACATTTGTTCCATTCCTCTCTGTAATCTCATTTCACAACAATGGGGCAACAAGGTGATGATTAGCATGTTTGCTGATCCTGCAATTAGAAGCCTTGGGCTAGTCCTAAACATGCTGATTCCATTCGACTTGTGAGGAGTGCTGGAGATGGCTCACTAATTGTGATAAAAGGGGTCCCAGCGTGTGTCAAGCACATCCATGGTAACTCAGTTTAATGAGGCATCGATTTAGAGTTAGAATCTCACAGTACAAGTCTGCTTTACTACAGTCTATAGCCTGTGATATCTTTGCCAGGTAATTACTTTATTCTGAGACTTGTTAATTCTATTTTTTAAAGATAAATGATTGGGTGGAAAAGGAATTAAGCTTTCGTGAAAAAGTTCTTTGAATTTATCTTCATCCGAAGTTCCTGTGTGACCATTTATCTTGTCAACAAAAGACACAGAGGGCAACTAGATAAAACTTCAGACTTACCAAGCTTGTACTTTTACTGAAGATGCTTCTTGCTGGTCTTATCAAATTCAGTGTCATGATTTAGTACTTTCGATGAGCAAACTTTCTTTGTTTCACTTGTTCTGCTTGTAACTTCAGTCAAAACCAAACTGCTCCGAAGCAGTATGAAGACCAGATTATTTTACTGTTACTTTTGAACTTCTCCTGGTAGTTGCACAGAAGTAGAAGCTGCTTCTGAAATTATATTGGTGGTGATGTAGTGATGACCTTTTGAGAAAAGTGTTTGCTGGTGGAGTTCAGTTGAGTTCAGAAGCTTCCAGCACCCTGGATTTTGACCACTCTAAATATTTCCCTAAATTTTGAATGTGACCCTGGCACAGGATCATTCTGAGCCCTCACCAGAGGAGTGCTCATTTTGGTGCGAAGCTTAAGAAAATAATAAAAAAAAAAAAATGTGAAACACTTTCCTTTCTTTGGGTCTTGGGTCTGTTTTGTTTTAAACTTTCAGATTGGCTGCTTGATGTTTTGTTTCAAAGAAAAGCCAAGCTCACACATGTGGAAGATTGCCAGATCCTCTAATCCCTATTTTGGTTAAATTGCAGTACCCAGATTTCGATAACAAAGTGCGTTGATTTTATATTCAAAAAGATTTTTATATTTAGTCTGTTAACCTTTTGTAATTCCCACCCACAGCTTTGAACTGCAGAACATTTTGATGCTAATTGTTGTCAGGAGGGTATCTGCCATGGCCCCTTGGCAATTGAAACCCATTGAATTGTAATGCAGGTGCCAGTAATTGCACAACTGTTCTGGTCTGGCTCCAGGATGTATGTCTCAAACAATTCCTTTCAAATTGGGTTTGAGAACACTTAAAAAGAATAATTCCATATTTGAAGATAATCTCATATCAGAGTTACAATAAAATAAAATTTAGGAAGAATTTTTCCTCTCATTTGTATGAGTTTTACGTACTTAAAGTTCTAAAGCAGCCTTCACTGTGGCACACTCTTAAGGTTCAACAGCTGTTGTGGAGTGTTTAAAATGTCTGGTAGTGCCTTTGGGTTTGGATGTTTATAGGAATCTTTGGTAGTTTTTGAGAGTATGGTTGGGTGCTGTAACACCATAATCCAGTGTATATGACAATGGGAGAAGGAGGAGAAAAGAGGGTTTGTGATCATCTGAGTGATATCAGATTACTTTCTTCAAGCCTTGCTTTTCTCAGTATGAAATAGTGATGCTTTTCTTTAAACATCTCAAAACATTGTATTTAATTTGAACCTATGTTATAGCCAACAAAAGTCTGTCCTACAATCTTAGTGTGCATCTATGTGTGTGGTTTCTACCCTTAAGGAAAACTTAATGATCTTTATTTTACTAGATTCTTCATTCCGTTCTTCACAAGACCTACATAGTGCAAAGTTAATGATTATGCAGTAGCACTTTGTTTGGAATACACAATATGCTAAAGGACTGCCTGGGAAAATATTTTAAATACAGAGTAGTCATTATTTTATTAAATGATTATAATTTTAGTGGGTTTGATGAGCCCTGCCTCTGAGTGAAGTCTTTGTTTCCGCAGAATGCTTTAATATGGATGAGAGTCATTCTCGTGAGAAAAATCTTTGCTTAACTAAAGTTACTACACACAGAAAGAAGGTAAATTTAGGGTCAAAAATAGGAGCTTTTGTAGTCTTCCCCATAAGGTGTATGTGTGTGTGTTTGTTTTCTAATTAAGATCATTTTAATTAAATATTAATTTCCAAAGTTTGAGTTAAAAAGTTGTTCTAACAGTTGAAAGGTGGTGACCAGTGGTGGTGAAAAGTTATTGCTGGAAGTTGGAGTTCCAGGTTCCTGCCTGGAAGTGTGGCTCTTGCAGTAGGACAGGATTCGGGATTTGGAATGGGCTGTCTGGTTTGGCTTTGTGCTTGCTGTAAGAAGCTTTGCTGTGGAGATGTAGCTGCATAACTGCTGTGGTAAGAGTGATTTACCCCAGTTGGTTTGCAGTTAGAGTGCAAGATTCACTGCTGTTTCTTTATGCCCCTTTATAGCTGTTTGTGTGGACCCTAGTTACTGAAGTTCTAGGGATCTGGACACATTTAGCTTCACCCTGAAATGGTTGATTTGGCTCATTTTGAAGTAAAATGAATTAGTTTTGCAAATGCAAGAAACAATTCTGTGGAGGTTCCAGTACCTTAAGTGTAATATTTCACATCTCTTAGGTTAATTCTGGGGAGTGAACCCTGACTGGAGCTATGAACTTGGAATTCTTCTGGACTCGGCCTTAGCAGTTCAGGATTTTGGGGGTTCTGTTTACACATACTACAGTTACACAAGTGCTAATAGCAGTTGTTTTTTTCTTACTTGAAGTATTGCAATGCAGGAGTATGCTGAAAAGGTCTGTGGCAAGAGAACTCAGGCTCAGCAGCATGAACTAAGGATAACAGAATCCTTAGCTATGAAATGCATTGGATTTTGTCAAATTAACCGAAAAACTTGCTCTGACATACTAGCAGGTTTTTGTTAATTGAAGTTAACTTTGCGAGGTACTCATGGAACAGGATTTTCTCAGTTAACAGTTGATTTCAGTCTTGGTGCCTTTGTGGTTTAATGTTTTTCACTCAGCAGTAAAAGCAAACTACTTGTTAACTGTGTCATCTGTGTTTTACATCAGGGAAGTTTGGGGCTTGCTGTTGGAAACAATGTGTTTTCCTTATGGAAGCTGGCAGTCTAGCTGTGTGTGGTTGATTTTTATTACAGGTAATTTGAACACCATTTTCTAACATAGGCTGTATTTTTAAAGCAGTACTGAGAAATAAATTCACCTAGTAATTGTTTTACAGTGTGTATGTCTAGAATAGGGGGGTTGATAGAGTACCTGTTTTGGAATGTTAGTAGTTTCCCAGACAGGATTTATGATAGAAGGAGCAAAACCAAGCAGTATTGCAAGGCAAGGCACAGATTCCCACCTACTACACTGTATTATAATGCTACATGTGCAATTTGCACCTGATAGAGCCCTTTCAAGGGACAGAAATAGGCAACTTACCCATGATATTTTATTCTGGTGGCATCATATTAGGTTGATATAAAATGCAGTGTTCTTCTAAACAAAGTTGTAACCCAAATGATGTCTCTTGTGTATTAGCAGCCAGGTGTACCACAGAAATTGTTTAACATTTGCTAGAAGGAGTGCTTATATATATGAATATCAACTTGTATTTATGTCATACATGTAATTCATCTAATGCACAAGCCTTTCACTGCTTTGTTACCATACTGGCAAGGGAGATTGAAGTGGTTTGCTGCAAAGAGATTGTCAGTTATGCTATGGCCACACTGTAAGTATTTTAGCATCACAGTTACTTGTAAGTGCTTCACTTCTGCAACTGTGTGATCCAGATATTTTTTTATACTTTCAATTCTGACCATTGGGCAACCTGTGCCAGGGTCCCACTGTCCTCACAGTGAAGAACTTCCTCAGTCTCCTCTCTGGCAGGTTAAAGCCATTCCCCCTTGTCCAAATCCCCTCTCCAGGTTTCTTGTAGCCTCTTTAGGCACTGGAGCTGCTCTGAGTTCTCCTTGGTGCCTTCTTTTCTCCAGGCTGAGCAACTACCCATACTTGATAATTTTCTTTGGGATCCATATAGTAGCAAAATCATCCTCAGTAGCTTGAGTTAACAGCAGTTTACTTACCAGAAGTTAAATATATTTTGCTTTCTGCTGAACAGATCATTTTTTGGTTTTTTGGTTGGTGTTTTTTTTCCTCCGTTAATGAACAAAGCTCTTGGGTGAATAGATTCCAGCACTAAAGACTAATGCAGTGTGTCTGGTCACCTTTGAACGAAATGGCTGGTACCCCTAGGACCGATAACTCTGTAGTTTTGAAACAGTTCAGTTGAATGAGGATGATATTACAGCCTTTGTTCTGCTACAGACAGCTAATAACTACTTGTGGGTAGTTATTATTGTTAACAAACATGGGGTTACTGCCTTGTCATTCTTCCTGAGGGTGCTTCACTGCCGATGTTTTATCCTTCCTTTCACCAGACACCCACTGCCCCTAACTTCTAGCTTGATGTCCTACCCAAGTGATTAGAGTGCTCTAATGGAATTGGCTGTAAAAAGATAATTAATTGATATTTCACTCCCAGAGAGGTCAAGCTGCCCTATCTTGAATGTATGAAAGTAGTCATCCTGCTGGCACTTAGCCCTTAATGTGGCACATGAGCTCTGTCTTGCTGATAGTCATAATGGTTGTAATTAACATTAACACTTTTTTTTTTGTTTCTGGTGCTTCCTCAGATCACACAAGTACCAACTGTAGTCTTGTTACTGTATCTGGACAGTCACTCTGCAAATACATTATGGGTAAATCTCTTGAAGGCTTGTATCAAACAGAAAATGTTTGCACTAAAAATTTTGATCTCCTTTCTTCCCTAAAGGGTCACTGATGTTCCTTCGTTGTTCTATTAATGAAGAAAGGCTGAACAGGATCCTTTAGTTCTTTGAACTTGATTTCCAGCCCCTGATGACAGTTAAATGAGCCTTGCGACTGTAGTGCACTGCTAAAATATCTTCTTGGTGTTAAACATTGTCAAAGCTGTGTGGAACAAGAGCTATCAGTTAATAAAAGTAAAAAAAGGTTAAGTTTAGTGACAGAGGAACCTTTCTGAAACGCTTAGTGCCTTAAGAACATGGAGCCCTTCTGTAAGCGTGTTAGCACTCATTGCCCAGAGAATAAATACTGCAACTACAGCAGAAGCTAATGGAGAGAAAGATGTTATTTAATGTCCTTGCAGAGGCAAAGACTTAACTTTTTCTCTTACCATGAAATGATAAAGTTACAGCACTGTGGAGATAACTGCAGCATTCAAAACTTGAAGTTTCTTCTTGAAGGTACTGTAGGTAGTATAAAGTGTGATGGACTATTATCTTTCTTTCACACATCATCCAGAAGAATTTGAGACAAATAACTACTATTTTTAGGTTTTGTCCTGAATTATTCAACAACAGCTTTCCAACACAAAGTATTCCAACCAGGATGTGAAATTCGCTGACAAAAAATTCTCCCGTCTTCTGGTTTGTATTATGTAATGCTTCTTCAAGTTTCATCTCACCAAGAACATGACCAAAACAGCCTCCTTGCAAGTTTTGCAGGGAAGAGAAGTTACTTAATAGTGAAATGTTAAGTTCCTTGGTGTAAATTTATCATGAGGAACTGCAGTATTGCTAATTGTTCACTATGTTGGTTGTGACAGAACTAGATAACTATTTATTTACTTCACTCCCAGTGAGATTTTAGTTCAACAAAGAAAGAGCAGGTCACAGTTTCAGGTCAGAGAATCTAATACAACTTCTGGTTTCAAATTCTTTTGACTGTGGAGTTGTACATTCTGGCTTTTATCTGTTTTATTTTTTGGCTCTGTAGGGAAGTGAATAGTTTAGTGACCAGAATCCAGTTTTGTTCACACAAGTAAATAATGGGAAATTGTGAGAATACCTTAATATATGTAAATCAAAATCGAAGTTCAAGTGCTGATGACTTTTTGCATTTGTTCTTAACTTATAATGCAAAGGAAAACACGAGCACATAGTAAATTACACTGGGTTTGGCACTTAAGCACTACAGAAATACTTCATTTTTTTTTTTTCCATGTGGAAAGGAGGCAAAAAGCCAAGTGGCAGAATATCTGCTGAGAAAGCTGAGAAGATGACAGTCTCACAGGAGAAAATGGAAGACAGCAGGTATGTGTGAATCAGTATTCCTGCTGCTCAGCTGGAGAATGTTGTCTGCCGAAAGCAGTTCTGAGCTCTTTACCATGCACCACTTCTAATTGGTGTTACGCTCTTGGACAAATGGCCCTGTCTTTTCCTTAGCTGGCCGCTGTAACGTAACTGCCTTTCACATTTCATGCCAGTACGCCTTTTCCTTCCTTATAACCTGGACTTGTGCTTCCAAGACCAATGTTTCTGAGTTCTGTTTGGTGCTGGGGTTTTTGGGTATTTGGAGATTTTTAATAGTGCTTTTCTTGTTTTATTAGAGCTTTTCCCTCCTGTTTCAAATGGAGGGGGGGGTTCACTGCACCTTTAAAATTGTCATTGAATCTACTGCCATTTTTTTTTAGCCAGGTTTTACAATCTGCTGTGATTACAGTGAGTAATTACATCTCACCTTGCTAGTTGCAAACTGGTGCGTTTAAATGAATCTCCATAATTGCATTCTATCTGAGGGAGACCAAATTACATCCAGAAGAAAAGCTCCTCTGCTTACTGGCCAGTGAAAAGTTTGATTTGCTTCATAAAAACCTATTGTGACATCTTTCAGGCAGCTTCCTATTTGAACCCCCAGTAGTACTGACTTTGTGCACTGACTATAGCAGGGGGTTTAATCAGGACAGTGTGTAAAGAGAAACTCTGGCTTTCAACAAAGAGAGTATGACAACTACTGCTTCCTTAGCCTGAGGTGATCTATCCTGACACAGCTGATTCCCAGAGTCATACCAAAGCTAAACTTGGCCAAGTGTGTGTAAATGGCTTCAGATGTTAACAAGAATAGTAGAAGGTTTTTTTTGAACAGCTTTATTTCCTCAAAATAATGTAATTGGTTTCAATATATATTTTTAATTCACATCTAAGCAACATTTTTAGCTTTTGGATAACTTTAGGCTTTTATATTGTTTTCTGAGAGAGTGCATGTGCAAGTAGACCTCCTATCCCCCTTTCTGTGATTCTGTATTCTCATACAGATATCTGTGCTAGGTGAGAAACTGGAAGAATTAACTTTTATTTCAAGTATAGTGAAAAACCTTCCTTTTTAGAAGTACCATATGATAACATAGTAAATAAATAAAAACTGGTTTCTTGTAACCATGTAATCAATATGCAGCTCTGAAAGCAATACTGAATCTTTCCATGATCCAGCCACAGATGTGCTTGCATTAAGGCTGTGGTATGAGTTGACAGTAAATGAAACTGCAGCTACAGCAGCAAGTATTGGGGGAAATGAAAATCCCTGACTCAGAGGAGCAGGGCAATGACAGAAAGACTCCTCATTATAGGTCTTTTCATATGGAGAAGAATGACTGGTGAATGAGGTTTCTGTGACACAAAGAAGATGGAAATACAGTTGGACGTTCATGCAGAAACTGCACTCCCTGTATAAAACAAACAGAAGAATAGGGGATATGTAATCTGCATTTCTTAACTGACAAAATTAGTATGGAGAGATCCTCTCGGATGGCAGTTGCAGTAGTTAAGTGAAAGATATTGTTTGACTTTCCCATTATTTAGCTTGTGATGAAAATGGCTTTTCCTATACCTGATTATTGGTAACTTCTCCAGTGTTTGCATTATTTACTGTACAATAGGTTAAAAGCTGTTTAAAATATTGACTTGAGCAAATCTGCCATGATGACTAATTCTCCACCTTTTTCACTAGTTCAGCTAACAGTAAAGCATAAAATAATTGTAATGGAACTTGCCAATATGAGTTGGCACAGCGATTCAAGTGTCTAGTCACGTTGGTCCCACTGATTTGCAGTAGCTTCTCTGAAACAGACAAGGTGTTTTTTCATCTTTAACCAGTTGAGAAGTCATGTTTATGTCAAAATAGGACAGTGTGCACTAACAGTAGTAATCAGAGATACCCAGCTACTTAAAGCACTTTCAAAAATGCTTCGTTCACCACTTGCAGCAACTCTCTCCCTTGTTTTTGCAGTGTGACCAGGGAATTTAGTGTAGACTGGAGCGATTTTTGTTTCGTTGCTTTTCTTTAAATGGCTTTGCTTGGCTGCATTCCAGCCCCTTAGTCTGAACCTATTTTGCTTCATCCTATTTAGTGACCCCGGGAGTGGCGATTCCCAGACTTCTGGCGCTAGAATAGCTGGAGCTGCCTTCACATGGAATGCCATCTCTCTTCTGTGGTCTGTCTTTGGGCATAATATATCTTCATATGTTTTATTAAATGAAGAAATAAGAAAGGGTGAAGCCTTGTCTTCAGCCAAACTCAGTTGGACTTCTGTCTTATGATGTGAAGGATATGTACTTGTGTGCTGAGAAGGGGGTCTAACCTTTTCAGGTAGTTGAGAGGCACTTGAAATGCTTGACTTTGTCTTCAGTAATTTATACAGTCTAAGAGCAGGAACAGCCTATATTATCAATGTATGTAGAAAAAAGTGCTGAGGGTTTCAGGTGGGTCACTTCTTGTACTTGAAGCTGGCTAGCATATTGATCCTCACCTCAGTCTAGTAGTTCCTTCAAACCTACAGCAAGACACACAGTCATTAATTACCTGCACCTAGAAGTCAGTCGCTGCCTACAGTGGCAGCCACTCCATTATCATCTGGTGTATTTCAAACAATAGGAATGATTGAAACAGGAACTCCTACATTTCTGTGCCGATGAAGAGTGGCACACCACCCTGTAATTTAGGTACTTGTGCAAATTTTCATTTGCATTAGCAGAAAAGTGTGGGTCGTTGAATTATTCCTTAAAAATATCCTCAGGTTTTGAAAGGTTTACTGTGCCATGTGCATGTTGTTTGGTTTTGTGTGTGCTGGTTTGGTGGTGATGGATATTGTGGTTGTTTTAAGTGTGTCTTCAAGTGAAGATGAAACTGAGATTCATTGATTCTCTAGAAGCCCAGAGAGTGGCACATTTGAGTCTCAATGCTGAGAGCCACCTTAAAACTCAGTTACATTTATAGAATGGCTGAATTTAATTTTAAATCCATCAGTCAATCCCATTTCCTTTATTAGTAAAATGAGCTTCTTTCATATGTGACACTGACAGTTACTGCAAGCAGAGATTTGTTGTCACATATTTTTGGTTTTTTTCAGTTATGTGGTAAGGAGGGTCACGTTTGTGTTATAATTAACTCAAACTAATTGAAATTGGAATTTACTTGAAATCTGGGTGAAGCTGCCTGATGTAGGTTTACGTATATTTTTCTGTGACTTGCTTGACTTTAAATGGTTTAGACAGGAGAGTACTTAATCATGCTGAAAGTGTAACTGGATGTTACATAGTCATGACTTAAGATTCTTTTAATCTTTTTGTGTCCCTTTAGCTTCTCCATCCATATTTTGAGCAATGTTTTTAATGAGTTGGATATGCTTTAAAGCAACACACTGTACCTTCACAGAAGGATGTCAGTTTTCAGTGTCACTGCAGAGATCTCTTTAATCACATTTGCTGGTCAGAACGCTTCTGTGTAGGAAAAATGCAATGGTAATTGAAAAAACTTAGTTATTATAGAAGAGCTGGAACTTCCTTGGCACCTGATTCTGTAACTAACTCTCATCAGTACTGCACAGCTGAATTCAGGATTTTGAACATTTACAGAGTTGGACAGAAGCTGATAATAGTGACAGGGCTACATCAACTTCTTTTGTTCCTTCTTAAGGCATACTGAATTCTACTTGTATAAAAACATTAGTTTATAGATGATTGTCATCTGGGATGTGTGGAGTTGTTGCAGTTCATGATGCGGCTGCACAAGTGACTGGCTGCAGAAAAGATTTTCTGGAAATTTCAGGACAGCCATGATCAAACACTGTTTTCTGTGTTACAATTTATACTTTGGACTTGAAAATTTTATATACCATGTTTCATCAAAAGTGTAGGTGCTACGTATGAGTTACATGCAACTGGAAACTTGGTTTATCTAATCTCAAGAAGTTCCTTTTTATTCCATTACTCATTTTAATACATTGTTTTAAATAGTCTCGGCTGTTAGGTAGAAGTAGCTTGTTGTTTTTCCATAGCAGAGGTCACTATGCATCAGGTGGCAAATAAAACTTAAAATACATTTTATACTGACATCTTGCTTTACTTAGAAAGGATTCTTTTAATTGCCTCTTGACTTGATTCATGCGGGAAAAATTCCTTGCATGTCACAGAATTGCACTGTGAGATCCTGTCAATCCATGGAGAATACTAGCCATGAGCTTGGTTTAACAGAGGAGGTGTGGGACTTTACCCAGCAACGTAGGAATGCTGTGTATCTGTCTTTGAATGGGTTGGCTGGGATGAAGATGGAAGAGGAAATGTCAGCTTCCTTTATTATTTATTCTGAGCAATATTAATTACCTAGTTTGTGACTGGGAAAAAGCAGCCGCAGGCAGAACCTAGTCAGGCACCAAGCCTCATCCAATCAGCCTGATGGATGCAGAAAGTTTACAGAATGACCTTGTGCATAATTACTCATTTGATGGCTGTTAGTAAATGGCACAAATGGAATCTGACATACATTATCACACATTAATGATTGCCTTCTCCCTCCATCCTCTTCTGTACAGAAAAATGATTTTAATTAAGACTTCAGTGATTAGTCATTTAATCAGTCATTAGGCCAATACAGATGGAGTCAATTAATTTTTTTACACTTGAATAGAGACTTGATGCTACTGCAAACCGTAGAATCTATTTTTTTAACATTGTATCCTGGGCAATTGCCTTGATGTCTGTCTAGGAAGTGTACATTACTCCTCCAAAAGCTGGATAGCATTTACAGTGTGTCACTATTATGGCAACTATAGGTATGTTTTATTACAGGCTAGCCAAATTTTAGTGAATTGGTTTGGTTCTGAAGTCTTTGGTTGTTCCTGTTATGGACTAGCCTTTTTGAAGAGTAGTGAGGCAGAGTTGCCGTTGAAAGTGTATTCAGCATCTCCTAATGTATTTTATTACAAATAATAATACTTTGTGTTTTCTGCAAGAATTTCGTGTGTTTTATGAACTTAAGGGCTTTGGTGCGGGAAGGTTTTCTACCTGCTTGGGAGGTTCAAAAATGAGGTGTATACACCTCTGAATGACTTCCTAAAACTAGTAAGAGGAGTTGAGTGATCATCATCCATGTTAGATCAACAATATTTGAAATGACTCATTGGCTGTAGATCAAAGTCATATCCTCATTTATAGGACAGGAGGAGAACAGAAGTGGAGATCCTACTGCATAAAGTACTACATGAGTTTAATTCACTGCCACTCAAACCTCTTGAGTCCTTTTCCAATGTAAATTACAAACAAGGCAATAAAATCTGTGGGAGTAAATGGAGTTGAGAGTCTGCTAACATCCAGCTGCTGTCGTTCCATTTAGCAATGGTGTCTCCATGCAGGGATGAGGGAGCTGTCCAGCCCCAGTGCTTAAGTGGCTTCCACTAGGTAAGGTCCTCACCGTGTGAGCAGTTGGTTTTAATGTGGGCTCTTGCAGAGGCAAAAGGGAAAGGAATAGATTGATTTGTGTCTTTCTTCAGAAAGCTTTTAAAGATTGAAAAATGAGCCTGGTCTTGTCTAGCCCAGGAATAATAAATAAAAGCAGGTGTGAGGTGTTGGAATTGAAAGCAGCTGGATATGATGGATGTGTTCTGACTGCTCTAGAGCTTCAGTCTTTAATCCCTGTGGCTCAGCGTGAATATTTCCCTCCTGATGCAATGCAGGAATAATATAGAACACAGCATATGGAAGGGTTCTTTGACTGAGAAAGGGGGTTACAAGCCACAGCTAATTCTATTTATGCTCACTTTTTCTTGCATACCTGTACCTCAGCAACCTTTCTTAATGCATTCTAGTAATCCTTGTTGCCCGTGTCTCAGTGTTTGCAGCAAGGCAAGTCGTTCTAAGATAAAAAAAAAAGCCTTTGGAAGTTTGTTTTGCAACTGGAATCTACCTCAATTCAGAGCTGTATTTTTGAAGATGTATAATGATTCCCTTCCTTTCTGCTGTAGCTTTTGCCCATAAATGCTTCTTCCCAATTAAACACTCAACCATCACTATGAATTGCAATGAAATACCCCTCTGTACCATTAAAATGGTCTGATATTCAATTGAAGTATAAAGTCACCCAGCCGTGTTCTGTAGCTTAATCTTGCTAAATCCTGACCCTTGTAGTTTGCCAGAGGATGGGTTTGTCCATGGGAAAACCATCTAATTTAGAGAATTCCATACAAGGAGTGGATGAGAAGAGCAATTCCCTTGATTAGAGCAACATGGTAATTGAGATGACATCAAATGATTCATTACACTTGCCTGAGACAGCAGGATTCAAAAATAGGCATAGTGCAACTCTATCCTACCCATTAATGGTTTTTTATTTAACCTGAGTTTAAAATGCTTTCTGTGTTGGAATGAATACTTCGGCATGGATGTAAAGTAGCATGTAAAAAAAACCCAAAGAAATACTTAAGTAAATGATATAGGGGCTCTTTCTTTCTTGTTTGTTCCATTCTGAGAGTAATATGATTCATCAGGGTCACACTTGGAAGCTGTCTTGCAAAGTAGATCATTTAGAAAACCGTTTGGCACCCTGCTGTTTTGTCATGTGTTCCAAGCAGGTTGTGCCAAAAGAAAATTGTAGAAACTGCTGTTGTAGAGTACAAAATCATTGGATTTATAATAGGGAGCCAGTGGCGAGAATTCATTATACATTCACACCTGCAGATAAAGAGCAGCTAAAATTGGAAGTTTTATTCCACTCATCTTTGATCCTGATATTACTAGCTGATATTAGCATCATCCTACAATAGATTCTGGAGTTGGAGCAGATATGATATTCTAGCCATTATTTTTTTCACGTAAGTCATTCCTTCAGTACAGTAAGTGTATCCTGTATTTAGAGCAGCCGTTCTGCAATCTGAGACTCCTGATTTCTGTTGTTACACTGTATGGTCCCAGGCTCCTATACATCATTTACATTTGTAAAGTAATAATACAAAAATCACTCAAATCATTCCACTATCCCAAATAGAAACTTTTTCATACTTCTGAAGTATTTGGGCATCATTTCATCACATTCTAGACATAAAGTGATATCTTTACATGGAAGCTGCTAATTTAGGCTCTTTATTTGTGAATGCATAGCTCTGTGTCACAGTACCTCTTAAACAGTAACACATACCAGGACTAGGACTTCTCCTTAACCTCAGCCTAACCTCGGGAGCCCAGATTCTCTGTTTCAGCTGAAAAATCAGGATTCTAGTATCCCAAGTAAGATCTTCCAGCCCAGTTTTAGAGATTAAACCCCAGATTCCACATGTGCTCGTTCCTTTCCTCACCCTGCAACAGGTAAATTGTTGTTTTACATTTGTCATCCAGAGCTATTTCAAACAGAACCACAAAATTTGGGACATACTTGTATCGTGTGTGAGACAGCCATAGTCACACTGAAATTGCATTTACTGCTTCAGAACAGCTGAGTGTTTCACCAGTAGAGTCTGGTTAAAGATGAACATTCTTTGCTGTGAAAAATCATCACAGCCAATTAATCGTGTATTTCTGGATGTCTGAGAGCTCAGTTTTCAGAAATTGTAGAGGGAATTTGTGCACAGCTTCAGTTCCCTGTGTAGTGGCTGGAGATAAACTCTTAAGTATTCCGGTAGCCATCGTCTGTGACAACTTGCATTGCCATAAAGAGAGTTTATAGCCAAATAAAGTAAAGATCTGCCACCTGAAAGTTTTAATTTTTACCCTGGGGAAAGTTAAAACAGGAATGCAGATTTTTGTCTATTGTTGTAAGGGAATTGATAGTTTACTCAGATGAATAAAGGCAATATTATCTAAAGCTTTATAGACAATACTGTACAAACATTGTGAAGGCAATTAAATATCTACCCACAGTTCAATTCAGTTATTTTCATGGCTAGATGATGAGTTACTGGTAGTTCATTTGTAGGCAGCAATTTAAGTAAATCCTAAGGATTATATACTGCAAAAAGAATCTAAATAATTCAAGGTCCTGAAGACCTTTGTTATAACGAATCATTCAGTCTGGACAATTGTTAAATAGACTTTGTATTAAGCAAAGAAATCAGCACTGCATTGAATTGTTCTTATTTTAACTGATGGGGAAAATAGAGTAAGAATCAACTATCCAGAAGTAATTCTATGTACTATGAAAAGACACAGGAGTGTGTAGATTTACCTGTGTAGTTTGTTTTTTTCGTCCTGAAAATTTTAAGAAATTAAGCCCATATCTGTCGAATGCCATGCTTTTCAAGTAGAGTCTAAGATAAAACAAGCAGTAGTGACCCTGTCCCCTGAACATTAGTCTTATGGCAGCGTCCACCAAGAATCGTAGAATCCCAGCCTGGTTTGGGTTGGAAGGGACCTTAAAGCTCATCCAGTTCCAACCCCTGCCACAGGCAGGGACCTCTTCCACTGGAGCAGCTTGCTCCAAGCCCCTGTGTCCAACCTGG
>JBCJKH010027480.1:24257-41187 GCA_039877255.1 Loriculus beryllinus | reverse complement strand
CCCCCTGGGGATCGCTCCCGGGCCGCACCCTGCGCAGCGCCCCGACACCGCAGCAGATGGCCGGACGCCAGCCTGTGCGCCAGGGCCCGGCCTCCGCCTTCCCCGGTCATTCCCCTCTCCTGCTAGCGCCCCTTGCTTTGCCCCCCGCTCCGCGACGGGAGATGCTCCTGCATCTGATATCTGACAGATGTGATGGCTCTAAAACATGGCATTAAATGATAATACGGCTGATTAAAGCATCTCAGAACGCAGTGTATGCCTCTGTGTGAGGAAGTGTCACAGTGATGTTCAAACAAAACGTGTGATGCTGCAGGTATAAAGCTCAGGAGCAGTCAGTGCCTCAGATAATCTGAAACAGAAGCACAGAGCCATCTGAGAAGGATGATTTGGGTTTTGCCCTCTGCTTACTGAGCTGTTGAATTAGATTCTCTGCATGACCCAAATTTCTTGGGTTGCAGGTTGTATTCTCACTCTTTTTTAGTCCCAGTGCTATTTCTGCAGATCAGACTAGTCTAACCCAGAAATCACTCCCAGCTGAACAGTAACTGGGAAGATAAGGAAAAAATAAAACAAGAATTTATTTTTTTGGGAGGTCAAGTGAGGACTAAAATCAGTGCAAAGCTTACCACAACTGTTTCCCTAAAATAATAATTAAGATGATGATAATAATAATAACAATAATAATAATTAAAAGTACTTTAAAAAAGCTGTTTGAATAGAAAAAAAAGGCTTCTTAAAGGTTGCACAGAAAAATTAACAGCAGTTATGTCTTGGGAAAGTTTTTCTAAAGCTGTGCTATTAGCTAGAAGGTATCCATCAAAGAGTGAATTGGGCTATGAGCTGCTTTTGCTGTTGGAAAAGAATGGGTTTTCTGTGGGTCAGCCTGAAATCAGTCTCTGTTTGCATTAGGTATTTACCTACTCATGCACATGGAAGGGTGACAGCGCGGTGCAGAGTTGCTTATGCTTACCAGCTTAGCTGCTCTGTATTTAATTGGTGGATATCAGTTGGACAGGTTGAGCTAAGAGACTGTGCCAAAAGTCCTGATTTTAGGTTAAAATGTACAAAAAAACCCCAAAACTGATTAGTCAGCAAAAAACTGATTTATTTGTATTCCGTGTTGTTCACAGCACAGGCAAAGAAAAATGCTTTTCTGTTTTATTTTGGAGCACTGGACTGCTGGGTCCTGCTCTTGAATGGCCTTGGCTGTGTTTGTATCAAAATGAGTTTCACTGAAATACTCATAAATCATTCTTGCCAGCACAAGGCGTCACAGGTAATTGAGCAATGTTATGGTCAGCTTCTGTCTGAGCTGCTCTAAATTGCTTCTCCATGGAAATAACTACATAAAAGTAGGCGGGCTCTGCACTTACAAATCCTGCTGACACTGGACATGTAGAGATGAGATACTGCTGCCCAGCTTCAGCCTTTCCACATGGCCTCTGGTTCCTCCCCGGTGTTTCTGTGTTTCAGATGTGGTGGGTGTCTCCTCATTCCTCTGTCTCTCTCCAAACGTTTTGCAGCAGCTTTGCAGTGCCCATCTGATCACTGAACGGGCCTTTCAGGTACTAGGGCAGCCTCCCTGCTGTCATCTCATGCCCACAGGTATCAAGTGGTGGAAAGGAAGTAGGTTTCTGAGACAGAGCTTTCTACCAGCTCCTCTATGCAGCAGCAGAAGAAATCAGATGTCTTCGTTGCCTCTATTTGCTGGCTTTTTTTCCTGGCTTCTTTGGTAACAGTCTTTCCAGCACTGCCAGCAGTTGCAGGCAGCCCAGTCTCTTGCAAGCTTGGAGGTTCACAAATGACCAAGAATCGAGACTACCAAATTTGACATCAAACTCATTATTTTGATTGATTCCTGCAGCTAAGGTCTGGATACACCATTGACACAGGAACGGTGTGCATCTTGATTGTGGCTGTCCAATAAAGCAGGAGCACCCCCGCCACGAGGTTTTCGGTTTCTCTTTGGTCAAATCCTGCTGTATTTCTCTTCGTGCACTGTGTGCTTCAGTGCCTGGGGAGCTATCAGACATAGCCATTCCACATCCATCCGCACTGCTGAGCTGCTGTGATCCCTTTGCCCTCAGCACCTCTATGGTTGTAGGTTCAGTGCTGGAAATAGGGCTTGCTCAAGATGCTTTCTAGTGCCACTGAACTCTGGCATATTCCCACAGTACAGTGAGAGGCAGAAGAAGCCTTTTGAGTATTTTGATGCAGTGGAGGAAACTCAATTCCCTGCCTTTCTGCTGCAGCCAGAGGCGAGTGTTCCCTATGCTAGTGTGTTACATGATGTTAAATTCCCAGGTTGGTGGCTTTTCAGAAAGTAGTTATGTTTGAGTCATCCAGGGCTAGCCACATGTTTGTGCAAAATAAGGAAAACAGTCCAACAGGGAACTTCCCACAGTCATTTTTTCCCTTCTCCTATCCTCACCCTTGTAGTAAGCTAGTACAGAAATGCAGTGATGTGCTTTCACGGAAGATGACAGGTCAGTGTTCTTGCAGGGACCACAAGGTTACCTCTTACAGGGCAGGTAGAAGGGGCACGTCCAGATTTTATGCTTTACTTTGCATTATAAAAGCTTGAAGAAAAGCTTCATGATTACAAACTGGCAATGAGCATAGTTGGGCACATCTTCCAAAGTTGCAATATCTCCAGTGATGGGCAGCTCTCCATGTTGTCATCCTGGGTCTTAATAGATAGCGCCTCACAGATCACCTCTTGAGTGTGACTACAGTATCCCACCAGCAATTACAATAATTACTTAAATGTGAAAGTAATATTAGACAGTATAATTAGCTATTTATAACTGTTGCACAGATGGCTCCAGTCACTGCAGGCGGCTCCTCTGCACAGTCTCCACACAACGGTGCCCAACCAGGAGCACAGGGAAAGCAGAAAGGAGCCAGCTCTTTTCCAGATGTTTTTCCAGGTGTCTGGGCTCTGTGTTGCAAAGGGCAGCGGTGGATGCAGCTGGCAGAAGAGGGGGTGCTGGTGCCAGGTAACCCACCAGTCCTGTGCCCATCGCTTGCCTGGATCACTTGCCATGGTTGTGCCAGGAGAGTTGCAGGGAGGAATTCGGAGTGGAAGGCAAACCCTAGGATTGGCATTTTTGTTGAGGCTGAAGGAGATAGCAGTGTTGTGTTAGGCATTTACCTGCATTACAAATCTTTGTTATAATACATTATTATGTTATTAGATTTATAATTACTAGGTATCAGCAGCAAGTCAAAGTAATACATTTAGAGAATAATTTTTACTTTTATAGAGTCTTTAGTGCCTATGAAAAAGCAAGAAAAACTTAATTGGTTTTCTTACAAATTATCTCTGATCTCTGAACAAATATGCATTAATTAAATGTGCCATGCCCAGATATTTCTGTACATAGCTTTGGAAGTAATTAATTTCCATACTTCTGTTTGTATTTTGTACTTTTTTTTGTACATTTTGTATTTTTCTTCTACCAGCATAGTAATAGCTGTGCTAGGAATCAACCCTCTAACTCTTGGGCTTATTCCCTCTCTACAGAAATGAATTTTTTTTCCTTACATCTGTTGAAACTGTTTCAGCCCTTAAAGCACATAAACCAAAAGAGTCTATTGATCTCCAGTGTTGACTAGAATAAACTTTTAGGACTGCTCAGTTTAAAACCAAATTGGTTTCTCCTTGGAAAAATATCTCCTGGAGGTTTAGGGCATTGACTTTACAATTAACTAAAGGAGAAGTTGAGGTTTTAGTAGGCACTGCTTCTGAAGCCACTCTTAAAATAAAATGTATGTTTAATAAACTACTTAACACTGATGGCAGAGAGAAAAACCCTTGCAATAATTCCTTTGTAATCTGTTTGACAGAACTTGCAATTGGTAGAAGAACGGGAATAGAGGAAAAGGGGAGAAGATGAACGTGGCGTATCAAAGCACAGAACAGGAAGGGACTGCTTTTTTGAAAGGGAACTTCAAAGTTAGGGATCCAGATGCTGGAGTAACAAGCTGTGATTTGGGATGTGGGCATGAGAATGCATTTGCTGAGTGAACGATGCTTTTGAGAAGGAAACAGAGCACCAACATGAGCCTGTTTGCCATCACAAAGCAAGGCAAATGCTTTCTGTACTCTTGCAGGGACTTCAGTGGAGCCACACAGGGTCAGGTTTTGATCTTCTGAAACCTACTGTTGTGATGTGAATAAAGTTAATGCTAATACATATTTACAAAACTGTCTTGTAGTCACTCCAAGATCCTTTTTCATTGCTTTCCAACCTTGTCTAAGAAACACAGAAAATTATTGAGGCAGGAATACTGGGGCTACAGGCAGAAAGCTGAGGCTGAGTGCAAGCTCCTCTTCCCTGAGATACTGAAGAACATGAGCAGCATCTCATGGGAAGGAGTGGGCCAGGTCTGCTGTAGGGATTCAGTGCTGGCACAGTGCATATTGGTAGAAAAGCCAAAGAAAGCAAACCCAGAAGCATTGACAAGATTTTGGAGGTGGCAGCTCAGACAGGGAGGAAGGACGCCATGAACAGCATCATTCTGCTGTTGGAAGGCTCCACAGGCTGATACAGGGTTGTCTCTAGCAAACTGATTGCTGGGAAAAGGGAACTGCTCAGCATTCTGCATGCCCTTCGAGATGCTTTCTTTGCCCACACACAAAGAAATCTGGATAGAAAGAACTCATGAAAGCTGGAAGAATCACACTGAAGGACATAATCTTGGTGGGATGTTCAGGGGTAACTGCAGTGCTGGCTCTAGAAGGGCAGAGGCAAAACAAGAAGAGGTTTCCAGCCTCCAGCAAAGAAGGTGCTTGTGCTGCAAAAGGTACATTAGATATGTAATAAGATTTTGAACAGCACATTAACATGTGATGTTAAAGCAACATCTGCTGACAAATATGAGCTTTTAGGGGTAGGAGCTTAAGGAAAAGTCTCGAAGTCAAATCCCTGTATGACCTATATGGGATGAAAGCAAGCAGCTAGCTGGAGCACATATCTCTCTGATGACCAGCCACCTCCATTCAGGTGTCCCTGCTAGTGCAGGACTTGGGTCATCTTTCCAGACAGTATGACCTGTGCAAAGCTAATGCCAGATCCTGCCTACCTCATTTGGAGAAAAAAACCTCCCCAGGTCCCATCCTGCCACTCAGTACATAGCATTCCTCTCAGATTTGCCTAATTTCTACTATAGATCCTCAGTGCACCCTAGGGTGCGCTCTCATGGCATTAAGAGGTAGAAAGACCAAGAACTGGCAAAATGTCCCCCTTGCCCAACACATTTTCCCGCGCTGGAAGCTCTTTTGGGCAGAGAAATCCCTGTGTAGCCTGATGCCAATGCAACACCAGGCTGAAACGGTCATAGCCCCCAAAGCTAAGCCATTCGGAGTGATGCTTCCAGCTGGTGCAAGCCTGCCCTGAACACCCCCTCTCCCCAGGCAAGCCCCTGCTCTCTGACCCAGAAGCAGGCTGGTTTGTAACCCACATGCTTCAGCTGGGGTGGGCATTCAGCCTGGCCCTGCTTGCTGGGCATCAGCTACTGCTGCTGGTGACAGACTGTCTCACGCACTGTCAAGAGACACTGAGTGGATGCCATGCAGCTTGTGTGTAATTATTTGCCAGGAAACCAGAATTCGTTATTTCCCCAAATCCACAGGACAGGACTAAGCTTTGAGCCTGTGTGTTTTCAAAATGCACACTGATCCCAATCCATTTCTTTAGCCTCATGCAGAAAACAGAGGACTTTTAAGTGAGGTTAAATACATGTTGGAAAAAAAAGGTGTGTTCCTTCTTTCTCTTTTGTAATGATGGTCTTAACTGAGTGAATGATTTAGATACTTCTGCAGAGGAAATCTCAAAGCCATAACACTTGAATTCAGTAACAGTTTACAGACAGTTTGCTTTGTGTATGTTGGTACTATTTCCTCCACAAGTAAGGTCAGAGGGAGCAAGGGGCCTGATGGTGGATTTGTCTTTGAGCTCAGTGAGCTCCTATTTTTATGTTTCAAATTAGTTCATGCCACATCACTAGCAAATGGTGCTCTGGTGGTAAGGCAGCTGTTCCCCTGGTTAATGGAGGCAAAAGTATTTGCTGTGTACCTCCTTCACATAGGAAAGTATTTTATCTCAGGATTAGACAGTTGTCTTTTATGACTTTAAAAGATGACATTGTAAATTATAATAACAAAATAATTGCATATATACAAAAACAAAACCCAAAGCATAAAATTGGCTAACAAATCTGTCAGAATTTCTCTTCGTAAATTGACATTTAACAGCAACAGTTTTTTCCCCTGGCAGGAGTATTTCAGCAGACCTTTCCCGCCTGCTTAACAGAGGACTCTGCTTTTCCCTCCTACTGATGCTTCTCGGAGGTGATGGATACTCAGTTGGTGCTCACCAGTGTAGATGAAGGCCCTGGCTTTACCTCCATAGTTGCAGACACAGCTTGTGCTGGGGTCAGGAAGCAGCAGCAGGTGGATGCACACCCCAAACTCAGCTTCCCAAACTTTTAGTTTTCCAAACTCCTCTATGAAAGCAAAAAGCCAAAGCCAAACCCACCTTATTGAAAATGAAGCAGAACAAAAGGCTGAGGGTTGGGACACAGCTTTCCTTGCTATGGGTGAGCCAAGAGAAGTGCTGTTGTAGCTGAAGGCTAAAAATCAGCACCAGATCCTGCCCCACCTGCTCACATTACCTGCAGAGATTGCAGCCCCCACCCTGTTGTCCCTTCATGCTGACAGCTCCTTCAGAGCAGCCTGGGCAGCACCACCCAGGTCTGTGTTGCTCCAGGGATCCACCTCACCCAAAACAGCAGAGGCTGGATCCTAAACACCTCCCCATCCTGATCCAGCACTCTGTGTTGCAGGGTGAGGTGCTGTGGGAAGGTGTGCAGGCAGTTTAGGCACTGCAGCAGCAGCCCTGCACTGCAGGCTGTGTGATGGGTCAGACAAATGCCTTCAGCAGGAGGAGAGGGCTGTAGCCCCCCACGCTCTCCTGGGGCCTCGCTCCATCTGTCAGCATCACCCAAGTCTTCATTTCCACTGCTGCTCTGATTTTAAATAGCACAGCACGACAGGAACAGCACATCCCTAGTGATGAACCAGCACTTTTACAGTGTAATTCCCTATTTACCTACTTTTAACTACAGCATCTTTTCTCAATCTTTATCTGATGAGAGCAGTCTCTTTCCATCAGGAATCAGGTGATAAGCATTTAATCTCCCACTTCAGTCTTCTTTGGGCTTCTGCATCACTGTCTTTGTTATCAGCTGTTCTGTGCTGGCTTATGAACAAGATACTTTCATGCCACAATTTGTTGTCTGGTTGATAAACAGGCGTCTTTGGCCCCAGGCGAATTCACAGTCATGATTTAATGTGTAAGCAGAAATCAAGTGGCTAATGTGAACATGCCTCAAAATGTTTCTGGTGGACAGCATGCAAGCAAATGTGAAAGCAGCCACAAGAAAAGGTGCTTGCTGTGCTTTCTGACCTTCATGAGGGATGATGAATACAGGGTTCCATGTATCCCATCTTATGCCTGGTGGGGCTGGGCAGTGCTCCTGGACAAAGGCTGTGCCAGGGTTGCCCACAAAGTGGTCTCAGATCAGATCCTGCCTCCTGCTCCCAGCCAACTTTTCCCTGGCAGGGCTGATCTCAGCATCATTGCACTGGGCCGTGCCCATCTGCCCTCCACTGTGGGCAGCTCAGGCTTGTGCCTGTTCAGGACCAGAATCACAGCACCCAAGTGTCTCCCCTTACCTTGCTGCAGGAGCAGTAATCCAGCTCTCCAGTGGACCCCTGCACAGTGCATCTGGAGGGGGACAAACCTGAGTCCTGGATCACACTGTTGGTTCTTCTGTGACCTGAGAAAGTCAGGCTTAGCTATTGCTTAAGCTCTGCAGTAGCGTCAGTGCTAATTTCCCCTCTGCCACTTGCAAAGCGGTTGGACTCTTGGAATATAAGAATGATGCTGTTCACATCATTTCATCCTTTAGGTATAATAAATTGTTCTACCTTAAAAAAAACCAAAACAACAAACCAAACAGCAAAAAACCTACAAACCCAAACAAACCAAAGAAACAGCAAAAGAGTGAAGAGAAGAAACAACTCCCTTTCCCATCAAATGCATCTTTGAATTGAGGTTTACCTGGGGCATTTTCCCAGAGCTCAGTGGCAGAGCTAGGAGGGCTGGGACAGGCTGAGCTCCCCCTGCCAGCATTTGCCCACTGCTGCAATGCCCCTGTACCCAACCCAGGCACACAAAACTGGGCATCATCCCATCCTCATTATGGGTACAGATGGGCTCAGTCACTCCACTTTGTGGAGGAGCCTTAGATACTTGTGCTCAAAACCTGCCAGCCTTTTGCTCCTGAGGCGATTGATCTGGGACTAATTGAAAACAGGCTTTGGCAATCCTGCAGCAGAGACTTCTTTGACACAAAACCCAAAGAATGATTATCTTGTTAAAGTTGCTTAGAATCACCTGCTCAGAGATGTCAGAAGGCCTTGGAAGCCTTGAAAGCTTTGAGTGCTGATATTGAAGAAAACCATTTTGATTGCATCTTGTATTGCCAGAACAGGGCTACCTGCTTTCTGACCATACTGAGCTGGAAGAAGACCTGGTGAAGTGTTTGCTTCATGTAGGGACAGGGAGAGAACAATGCTGTAGAGCCAGAGATGAGGTAGGCCTGGTCTGCAGCTGCTGGTCCAAGGCATCCCATGGGAAACCCTGATGTGAAGCCTCTCCCAGCTCTGGTAGCACCGTCTCATGTGCAGCCCCCGCTCCTGAACAGCTGTTGTGTGGCTGTACAGATCTACCCTGGGCACTCAGTGCATCACCCCCAGCATTAGGTTGTCTCTAGCAGAGATGCAGCATCTTGGGGCCAGCTGGTGCTTGCAGCCCCTTCCTGCTCACAGCTTTGTCACAGTGACGCACCAACACTGACAGCAGTGGAATGTGTGGAAACACTTTGTTTCCCTCTGACAGCAAATTTTCTCCTTCGTATCTCAGTTCCCAGGCATGTGGAGAACAATCTCTTTGCCATGCTCCTGCAGCCTCCAAGCTGGTCCCTGTTTGAAAAGCAAAATCAGCTGGCAGCAACCAAGCTGCTCTGCTAATAGCCCTTCTCATCTCATTTTTATTAATAAAACATGAAAACACAGTAATCACCAGTGGTTTGAGTTGCGAGACTGAGAGCAGGTGAAAAGGAAACTTTTGAGGAAGGAGAAAGTTGGGATGACAGCTTAGCATGAAGAAATGCCTCTGAATTTGAGGATGCTTTCTGTCCCTGTGGGAGTCGGCTGGGTAGTCATGATCCTTGATGGGTTTGACAGTGGAGGCTGGTGGATTTGATGGTGGACCTGCCATTGCTCCAAGAAGGACAAGGCTGGGGGAAGAGCCGCCTGAAGAACCGCTCATCCTCCCGCAGACAGGTCTGGAGCAGAGGCTCTTCTCACATGCTAAAAGTGAGGAGAAAAAGACTTGTCCTTAGACCTCAGCTTTGGACGTTTCCTTGCAGTGTCCATGCAGGCACATCTGGTAAATACCACAGGCCTCCCTCTATGAGTTGGTTGCCAAATGCAGATTCTGGGAAAGAGACGATGAGGGCACTTCCTTCCAGGTGTTAAGTCTTGCTGTGGAGAAGTAAGCATGTCTGTGTGAGATGGCAGCAGATGGGATGTTCCTCAGTGGTGTGCTTTTTGTCTGTTCTCTGCTGAGTGACCCGCTGGTAGCTCCTGTGGAGCACCGCAGGGTGTATGGGGCAGCACTGCTTCTTTGGGTGCTTTGGGAGCAACCTGGAGGTCTGTCCTTCCACCTGAGGTGGGGAGAAGATGCCTTTGGAGCTTAGGGCAGGCCTCAGCGTGGCACAGGGCAGGTGGACACTGCTGTCCCTCCAGTGTCCAGTGCCAGCAGGGGCTTGCTTTCTGCTCACCATGACCTTTCCGTCCCAGTGCTGATGGTGTCTGCTGGAAGGAGCCTGGAGCCCACCTGATGCAGGCTGGTTTTGGAGGTCACATTTTCCTTACCACCTCCATCCCTGTTGCTGGGTGCTGAGCATGTCATGCTGCTGCTGAACAATACAGATAATTCCTAGTAAGCCTTCAGATCAGATTGCAGCAGTCATCTGCTTCTCATCCAGCACTGAAACACAGAACTACTCTGTGGCTTAAAACACAAGGTGTGTTGCCCTGCACTTGCCCATCTTGTCCCATCCGGCATGGCTCACCAAGGTGAGGGCACACTGGAGTGTTGTGGAGTTGATATTCCCAGCAGAGATCCAGAAATGTGGAGAGCATTGAGGGTGATGGAGCTTGCATGGGTCATGATGGCAGGGCAGTGGCTTTAGCAGAGGCTTTTAGGTATTCCCATTAATAGGTTTCAAAGATAACCACTATTAGTCCCTTCACAAAGAGAAAGTCTTCATTATGCAAATTTTCATCTTAAAGCTTTATTCATGTGCTTCCTGGCAGGCTTTCCTTTAATCTCAAGAGCAAGATTGCTTGGAATTACCATATACCCTTGTTAATTGCATTAAAAAAAAAAAAATATTCAGCAGAGGTTGTTTTTGCCATAATCAAGAATGATTTTGATTAGTGCTTCTGGAAATCACAATGTTTCGCTCGGAATGGAGATTGAGGACGACAGCATTAGTTACCTTGTGTTCCCTGCCAGGAGCAGGGGCCATCCCAGGCAGGGGCTGTGTCCCACCACTGTCTCCTGGCCATGCCGTGGGCTGGGGTGATGTACCCCCAGTGTCTCCCATCGTCCCACTGCTGTGGTGGGTGCAGAGGGCTGAGTTTCACCCCAGGCAGAGCCCTTGCCTCCCCTTGCCCCAAGGGGCTGCTGACAGAGATGCTTGTGCAGGGCCATCTCCTCTTGTCTTCCCTGGCAGTGGCAAAGGAGATGGAGAAAGTTCAGAGGCTGCTTTTCAAGGCAGAACTAACTTCAGGAGGAGGTCTGTGTTCAGGGGACAGCCTGGGCACATCTGGAGAGAGTGCAGCTGCATGAAGCTATTCTTACCCCCCTGGCTAGCCAGAGCTGCTCCCAGAGACTGTCTGTAACGCCACAGCTCTGAATTGCTCTGCTCTCCCTACACTCATAGGACTGTGCTTTAGTCTTAGTGGCCCACAAGATCTCAAGATTTGCAAGCAATGTGGCACTTGCAAGTAAGTTTCGTGGGTGCTTGGTGGCGTGAGCCAGCATTCAGGCAGTGGTGATGGAGAGCACTGCTGTGTCTGAAGCTCTGGTCTGTGCTGATGAGGATCGCTGCTCTGGCCAAGGGCAGGGTGCCATTGCATACTCCAGAGGTCCCTGGGGACCCCCGGTGCAGCCAGAGGCAGAACAGACCTCACCTGTAGAGGAGCAGCCATTTGCTCCCCACAGACGTTTGGGGCTGTATCTCTGCTGAGAGAGTGTTTAATGCCGCTGCAAGGATGCACCACCAGCAGTGCAAGATGGCTCTGCACCCAAAGCCCCTCCATCCCTGGCACCCTACCCAGTGGTGCCAGTGGAGCCGTGGGTGCCCTGCGCAGGGAACCACCTGTGTGTGCCAACACCATAGCTCAGAGCCAAAACACCCAGGTTTGTTGCTGGGGAGACCCTGATGCCTGTGACCCTCAGTGCACACTTTCCTCCTGCTCTCCTGCCCTCTGCATTGCTCCTAAGGTAGCTGCATAGAAGTCAGGCAGTTTGACTTACTTTCCGCTGCCCTTGTACCTGCTTTGCATTCTCCTGGAATCTCCTGGGCTGTCAATCTCGTACCATTGCGGGCTCTCAATTCCCAGGGAAGCTAAACACATATATATTGCACAAAGAGATCTGTGGGCTGGCGCTAAAAATGGAATACACCTTGCTCTGAGTGCTGCAGACGGCCTAGCAATACACTGGGTGTGAATTATGATACTGTAATTCAAGCTTTGTCAAACAGTAGGGCTTAATTAGAATATATATATAATTGTAAAAGCTAAAAAGCTGACGAGTACGATTGCGCGTTTGAGCTGCTTGCTACAGAAAATAATGAGGAGCGAATACATTAAGGGCACAAACCCCTTCTACCTTCAAAGAGCAGCTAGCTCTGATTAAAAATACCCCCAGCAAGGTGAGGGGAGCTGGGGAGAGGCAAGGGAGCTGGCTTGGCCGTGACTCTTACCTCTCTTTTATAGCCACCTCCTGGCTCAGCTGCTGGTGGGTACCCCCCACTCCCCATTCTGGTGTTGGGGGATTCCTGTTAGGTACCACGAGATGTCCCAGCTCAGTTTCTTTTGATTGACACATAAAAGAAAAATATGGAAAATACATCTCCTTTGCCCATTTCCCCCCCTACCATAGAGCTGCAGGCCTGCAGATGTTCCAGTGCCCTTGGCCAGCTGGCACCCAGGGCTTGAATCACCTTGCATCTGCCCCTGGGGATGTGTGCTTTCTCCCAGCAGCCAGAGAGGAGAGTTCTTTCAGACCCATTGAAATGGAGGGGGTGAAGAAAACTCAAACTAGCCTAATCATGAACCCTGGCGAAGATCCCAAGCTGGTCCCCCAGTACCAAGCAACCAGAGGATTTGTGTATAAGTGGGTTTATAGCCCTGTAACAGGTTGCAGGCAGTGTGGGTACATCCTGCAGTGGAGGTGGAACATCAGGGCATGCATGACCCTGATAGCTGAGCATGCACTACAGACGAACACTTTGCAACTCAGCAGCGGGCTGCCTGTGAGCTCTAGTGTGGAGGAGCATGGCCAGCTTCTCCCAGAGAGTGTTAACCCATCATATGAATATTCTTGCTGCTGTGCGTGGGTTCCCATCAGAGGATGGGCTTTTGGAACCCAGGAGACCCACTTCTCCAGGGATCATGGAGCAAAGGGATTTGTACAACACAGTGCAGGGAGCAGCAGTGCTGCCTCCCAAAAACCTGGATTTGCAAGGTGAACACATGTGTGCAGAGGGCTGGTTGGGTTTTAAGCATCTCACTGGGAAGTGCTGGGTTTGTTGCTGCTTAATAACTGCATAAAAGGATAAGGAGGAGAGCATTCAGCTCTTATCTGTTTGAGCGAGAAGGCAAGTTTGAGTGCCTTTGATGGCAGCACTGTTACTGATCCATAAAAGGTGTAATATGTCTCTATAGCACCCCTTGTATGAAATAAAGTTGTTGTCAGCTTCAATTAACTGGCAATCTATTACTAATCCTCACCAATGCCTAGGGGATTCCTGGCTTTACATTGCCCTGGAACAGTATCTCAGTTTGCTATGGGCAGCGGTTGGAAAGCCCTGGGAAATTGGCTGTGCCAAGCACTGCAGCTCCTAGGAAAGGTTGTCCAGGGTGATATCAGCATGTCAACAGTTTTCCTAACCTTCACATGGGCTGCATGCATGTCTCTCCCTAGCAGGGTGAGATTCCCCTGGGATGGGGTTGCAGCTGGGACATGTTGCTGTTTTACATCAGTCCCCTGAGGATGGAGGGCCCTGAGGACCTTTCATCCCCCTGGACCCACTCATGTGCCAGCTGGCTCTTTGGAGAGTGATTCTGGAAGTGGCACACTCTTCTTGTCCTGCATGGGGAGATGCCGAGGGAAGCTGTCACCAAACCCAGGGAGGTGTAAGTGCTGCTCAGCCAGTGGGTCCCATGAGCCTCCCAAAGCCAGGCTGGAGGGAGCCCATTTCTTGGGGTACTCACATTCCCTGCAGGGCCGGTGTCCCCAACTGGTGGGTGTCTTCATACACTCCCATGAGCACCCACTTGCCCTCACTTGGTGTTTGAGCTCACACATCAAAGGTGGTGTGCTAACATCAGGACTCAGCATGCAGCAAATCAGCACCCTTAACATCTATTTAATCATGGAGAGCAGAGGGAGCAAGGGGGAGAGGGAAGGGGTGGCTCCTGGCATACCAATGCGAGTCGTGGTGCTGCCACTGCATCTCTCCTGCCAGCTTGCCCTGCCTGCTGCAGAGGCAGAGGGAACCAAAACGAAACAGTGATGGTGCATTTTGCCAGTGGGCTTTGTAGTGCTTCTCATCCTGCCACAGACACCACAGTTCTCCTCTTCCACGTTTTTTTGAACACAGTTTACAATAGAAGGACAAGAATGACAAAGCCCTGCTGGTTCCTGAAAATCCAGTAAACACTGGGGAAAAAGCCATGCTGAGAAAGGGAGCCTGCATGAAATGGACAGAGTAGCAAGCTTGGGAACAGTTGGCCACAGCAGTAATGAGCTTGTGGGGTCTCAGGAGGGACGTGTAGTGGTTTAGCAGCACCCATCCAAGCACTGAAGCTGGGTGGTTGTGTTTTTTGGCACCGTGGGTGGTTTTGCCTGTTCTCTACTCTGCTCTTTTGCACTTAGACCACTGGATAACCCTGCAGCTTTATATGGCCTGTCTCATGGTGACAGTATTTCACCAGCAATAAGGCCCCAGAGGCAAATACTTCAGCAAGGGAGCAGGGGGGTGTGCAAGGAGGCTGAGGGTGCTAAGCAGAGCCCTGCCATGCTGCTGTATGGAGCAAGGGGCTTATTCCACAGATTTCATACAGTGGTAACATGGCTCCACCTGCAGTGGATGACCCACTGCCAGCCGCTCCTCAGGCTCACAGGGGAAGCATTGGCATTCTTCATCTCAATGAGAAACATGGCCCCCTTGCTGGGACACGTGTTTGTTACTTACCCCCAGCAGCAGCTTCACACCAAGTGCTTTGGCAGGGGAAAGAAGCCCGTAGCAACTTTCCAGCCATTTAACTTGCCCTCAGGTTTGCTGACCATACATCTGAATAGACGGCAACTGAAACGAGGTGTGATGTGGGAGTGAAACCCAGCTGGAGGTATTGCGGTACTGAGTGACCACTCTCAGTTCAAGTTTTTCAGCAAAACACTGATACCTGCTTTCTGATGGACTGGTGCCTTCCCGTTGTTATTGTCCTTGTCAGTAAAGCTTTAAATTTATTCATGAAGCATGCTGGAGCTCAGGTGGCAATAGCTAAATCCATTTAGCAGTAGGAATAAGAGGAAAGCCATTTTAATGTTCTCTTGCAGTGCTGCAGTACTTAGCAAACCCAAAGGATATTAATTACTCAGCATGCGCTGAGATGTAAAAGCATGAATTTATCAAGACAAATACATTCAGAACTAGGGTAAGTCAACAGTAATTAACACCACGTATAAAAAGGACAGAGAAAGGAAGGATTAGCTGGCCCTGTTGCAGGAGAACATGGAATAGTGCCGAGTTATCCCTGGGAAATTATAAAGTGGCTGGAGTTGTGGTGAGGCATCTAACAAAAAGCCCTGTCTGTCCCTGTCAGTTGTATCCCTGGGATGGGGGTTTGGGCCTGGTTTGCATTACCAAGGCAGAGTGATGCGGGCGGTCTCTGAAATGCTAAGTTGTGCTTGGCAGCCAGCAGCAGCATTTTCATTCGAAGCCTTTGATGCTGGAAGGCACTCGTGAAGAAGAGGTGCAGAGGGCTTTTGTGTTTCTCAGCCGGTTTGTCTGCGCTGTCCCAATGTTTTCATGGTGTTTAGCAAACATATAATCGTGAGCACAGCCACAGATGAGTGGCAGCCAGAGAGATGAATTGGTAGGCTCTCCTTGACAAATTTAAGCATAGCGTGTGTTTTTATACCGCATCCATTAGGGCAGACAAATGGAAAATCCAGAGATGACTGCTCTGCAATTTAACAGTCACAGCATTCGGAGGAGGCTGATGTCTTCCTCGTCACTGGTGATGGGTCAGGCTTGGAAAAAAAACCAGCAAAAAACTAAAGCAATTTAAGCAAATGAATCTAACCATGCCGTATTTAAAGGCAGTTTGCTTTGTGCAGAGCAAGTACAACCACTGCTGATTCTTTGTTTCCAGGTCATGGGGACAAGCCAGATGACTTTCACCTAGAAGATGCCCTGTATGATCACACCACCAAGCGACGTAAGTGACATTTATTTATTGTTTTAAAGAGGAGAAAACAAATAGATGTTCATGGATGCAATTTGTTCTTTGGGATCTGGTGCTGGTGGGAGGGTCATGGAAGATACAGGCTACCTCAACTTCTCTGCCTGAGGAGATGCGATGTCCATCTGGGCTTGACAACAGGTAGGACTGGGGATGGGCCTGGAGAAGCTGTTGCTGACCATGTGCCCTTCACTTTCTGATTCCCATGAGCAAAACACAGAGGCATGGCAGTGATTTGACGTAGCAGTGACACTGAACATGTCAATAAAGGGTCTGGAGTCAGGTCACATCTCACAGTACCAGCTCACTGGGAAACAAGCCCAGCAGAAACACTCCGGTATTCAGAGGCGCAAATGGAAGTTAATGGGAATAGAGCAGCCACAACTCTTGCTTATGATTTATTCATATACTTGGCAATGATCGTCACTATTAATAGGTAATCCTTTACAGGGGGTGAAAAAAGCAAATGATCCCTCCCTCTAAAGGCTGACTGTAGCTTATTTTAGCCCAGGAGCAGCCAGGGAAGCTGGGATCTGAGCATCAGGGTGCCACCAAAACTCCTCTAGCAGACATGGAACCTCCCGTTCATAACGCAGGGCTGGAGATTATCTGTCATTTAACTGACTGACCGGGCAGGGGACACCAGAACCCTGGCAGCTTACTCTTGCTTTCCACAGTGTTCTGTACAGTGTGTGTCCTTGCTGCTGCCTCCAGCAGTCTTAACTGGGAGCAGCTTATCACAGCTCCCTGCTTTTGGCTTGGCAGGATGCTGGCCTGCACAGAGCATTCAGCCCCAGGCACAGCTGTGCCCTGCAGAGCTCTGGGCTCAATCCTGCAGGGTTTTGGGGCTCTGGGCTCTTGGCTTTACAAACGCAGACTGGCGATGCTCAGCTGGAAAGCTTGTGGCAGAATGTCAGCCCTTGATTCTCAAACAGAAGTGATGTGTTTCCAATGATGCCTGTGACTAAGGTTTTCCTCTGGTTTGTCACAGCGACTCCCATGGGCCCCAGGAAGCCGGCAGGTGATACA
>JBCJKH010027473.1:0-13574 GCA_039877255.1 Loriculus beryllinus | reverse complement strand
CATAAACTCTGCTTTGTTGCCCTGATGTGCCTTGAAAAATGTATATCTGAATCTTCTGGTGAAAGAAGAAAAAAAAGACCTCAGTTTCAAGGCACAAAAATAAAATAAATCCACCAAGTTTTTCTTTTAAGTGACTCCCTTGCAGGAGGTGGGGTTGTATTTTTCTTCTTCTACATATATTATAAAATATAAATAATAAGTTGACCAAATAATTGAAGAAAATCTGCCTTGAGAAAGGACTGAGTGCTGTGATAGCAAGGGCAGAGTAGCATCACCCTGAAGGCAAGGGTAGAGGACCAGAAAAAGCTTGCTGTGTCTGTGGCTGTGTTTGGCAGCTCATGGTGGGAGTCCTTCCTCTGCCCAGCTGCTGCTCGGGGAGGGTAGGTACCAGAGTAGTGGCTAGATCACATAGAGCACAGGTACAGCAAAAAAGCGGGTGACTGAGATTTAGACGCTGAAGCATCTGATTTAACAGGCAAATTTCAGCTTTGACCCACACATTTATTCAGCACTTTTCATATTTCTGCAGCACAAAGCACAGCTGAATCCAAGACTGTGGAAAACAGAGTACCAGCCTGTGCAGTTAACGACCCTTCCTACAGGCACAAAATGCAAATGTCTCTCTCCCCTTCCTCCATCCATCCCCCCCAACTTCAGCATACAATAAGTGTTCCTTCATTTCATCTAAGGGTAGGGTGAATATTGGTAAGGATGTAAAGATAGAGAACCCCCCCCCCCTTTTTTTTTCTTTCTTAGAGTGCATAGATAATTTTTGCTTTGCATATCCATTATTGAAAGTGTGAGGCCAGATTCTTAGCAGGTGCAAAGTAGTGTAACTGTGGAAATCGATTAAGTTATAGGTATTTAAACAACAGTTTCACCCTTGTGGCACTTGCATTTTAGGCAGTAGTACGTCCTTTTTTCAGATGTGATTATGTTCATATTTGCTAAGAATCACATCTTACAGAAAATATGAAGTGTTGGGAAGTATTTCCACATAGAAAAATAGAAGAAAAAGCAGAAGAGGAAAGTACTTCCCCAGCAACAATTCCTCAGTGTTTTAGCTTTCCAGCTTAATGATACATAATTTCAGCTTCTTTAAAAACAAATCACACTAATGGAGACTCTGATTTGTGTTTCTTTTTTGCTTTTAAAATAAAACGTTTAAATATTTATTGCAAATAAGCGCATTTATGTATAATATGCTTCACTAGTGTCTGATTTGTTACATGTCAATTGTTGCTGTAGAGTTGCAACTGCCACCATTCGCTAAGTGAGGGGGCATCATAAACACCAGACTTTAACATCATTACATTTTCTGCCTCTCAGATGAGATATGTGTTCTCTTTCCAGATTCTGTTATTGGATGCATTTCCAGAAAAAAAAAAAAAAAAAACAAACAAACCAAAAAAAAAAAAAAAACACCAAAGAAAAAAGAAGAAAAAGGGAGAAGGGGAAAAGTATAAGAGATGTTTTTATTAAACTTTTCTCTTAGCTTTACACAAGCTTTCTTGTTTGTTCGGTTGGTTGGTTTTTTTTTTCTTTTGTAGGCTCCATGTATTTTTAATGATTTCTCTGTTGCTTGTGGAAAGTTGAGAGGATGAGAGAAGGAAAGAGAGAGTAGTCGTAGAGTAATTCAATTTTGTACTTTGTGAAGAGAAAAATCTGTCTCTGGGCTAGATCTGAAAAAAATAATAAAAAATGATGTTCTCCTTTTGTAACTTCTAATACTTTTTTTTCAAAGAAAAAAGCCCTTTCTAATCTCTGCTTCCTTTTTAGAAAATGAAGTCATGTGGTTTGCAAAAGCACAGAAACAGGTGATGCACATACTTGAGTTTGCAAAGAAACAGGAGAATTTTACAGTGGAACAGAAGATAACTTAAAGGAAAAATAAGCCTCTGACAAAGCAAAGTCACAGAGCCAGCATACTAAGCCTTCTTTTGTGGCACATAAGGAAAGTGACACAAAGAAGAGAATATAATGTAGTTTTTTCATATTACAATTAGATGGCTTAGAAATCATATTTGTTTAATTGCAATTACACTGGTAAATTCTTGAGCACCATCAATTTTTGCAGCTTTTTTCTGTGTCTGTCAACACCACCATTTTACACAGAAGAGCTGGTGCTTGCACCTCCAGGCATATCCGGATACCAGCTTTTGGTGGGAGTTTGGTGCTGAGGAAAGAGTACAAACTGCTATTGAGGGTGAAACCACTGCTCTCTGGTCCAAGTTTAGGAAAGAAAAGCTGGTGCTGCTGGTGGTTGCAGAGATCCTGTGTTGACTATGAGCCACTGAAGTAGAAGCCCACCACTGCCAATAAGAAAGTACATGTAGGGGCAGCGACTACTGCACCTGTTGAAATGCTCTAGGCAGTATTTCTTCCAGTACTGGCATTGAATCCGGAGTGGTGGAAATTTGGCATCCTGAGGGTCAAAGCAACTAGACATTTCAAATTTAGTATACCTTTTGCCTCCTGCATTTATAGGACAAATGATATATGTTCATACTTTTACTAACACAAAAGCATAGGGTCGGAGAGCAGTTTCCAAGATCTACCGTGGCATTACTCAGGCTTAGGAAAAACAGGAGGACATGACACAACAAAATATAGGATTGACAGTACTCCACCTGCTCCGTTTTTCATACCCTTTGACCTATTTACATGGAGAACTGGCTCAAAGCACTCCCCTGAAAAAAATGGGAGCAGGAAATATATCTCAGAAACTACCTATGCTCAGATCTGGCTTTCACAATAGGAAGTGTAGCCATCATGTACTTGTGGAAGTCTTTGCACTTGTGTCCATCAAACTGGTGACACCTAGTGGAACACTGATGACTAAGAGGAACAGTTCAAAATCAAGAACAGCTTTATTAAATTACAGCATAAAAAGGGGACTAAGCTTGATAGAGCAAAGCAGCTTACATCTTTGTGTCAGATATTCTGCTATGCTTGATCCCTTATTCTGATATTATAATATCTGGTATGCACTCCTTTTATGCTTTTCACTGGAAGTGGGATAAAAGAAATATCAACATTTTCTAAAAAATTTAGATTTGTATTTTACAATTTGCTTGATGAATATTTTTGGCATATTTATCCACTACCTGTTACAAGGAAAAATGCTCAACTCTTGGTTTACATCAAAGCACATTTGAACCACAGTTGAAGAATTTGTTGACAGCATGTGATTAACTGGAGAGCGATGAATTATAGGCAGGATCAATATCAGCAATGCTGCAGATAAGCTGTAATATTAGTTACTTCTAAAATGTTAATAAGCACTCAAAATTTCTAAACATCCTTTTTGTAACTAATTTTTTTGTAACTTTTGTAACTAACTTTTTTTAACCCAAAAATTTTAATCTCACACAGACACATGGACACATTCCAGTCCTACCTCTACCTACCCTGTTCCTGTGATCCCCAGCACACAAGATGGTTAGCATGGTTCCCTCTGTACCCCTGGTGTGGGTCTCCCCATGTCTCACTCCCATGAGTGTTGTGCAGGCTGGTCTCATCCCCTGTTCCAAACAGACATGGCGATGCTGATGGAATTACTGCTGGCAGTGCTTAGCCTGTGTGCCTGCTGTGGCTCTGTCTCCCTACGCCAAGGTCTCTCCCTTTCTGTTGCAATTTACTGTGGCTCTTAAGCTTATTTGCAAGTCAATTCTGCATTTCCTTCTTGGTATTACTAGTTTGGGGGCACCTAAACATTACCACACCATCTTTTCCATACCTATGAGGTGTGCTCAGCCAGCTTAAGGAGAGTCCTGGCAGTGCTGAAGGGGTTTTGATGAAGTGACTTATTGCCATAACAACAGCCCATGTTTTGAAAAGCAGTGGCAGAGACCATGTTCAGGATTAGGTCTGCTTTATGACTCTTGCTGAAGAATGAATTCACTGTCTCCTAACTGTATTTTAGACAAGGTGCATAATGGTTATTAACACTTAAAATTACTAACAATTAACTGCTGAAGACTATTTTGAAGCTCCAGCTATCCTCATGTTAATGTTAATCAAGGGTACAAGTGAAATGATATGTTTTAATAGCAATACTCAAGGACTGTTGCATTTAACTGCCATTAGTGTTAACAGGAGTTATTCACACTAATCCATGCATATCAAGAAATAAAGTATATATTGTACATAGAAAATTCAGGCCATCCTATTTAAAGCAAAGAGCAGTTTACTGAGAAACAGCTGACTTGTGGCAATTCTGGCTTGGGAACCTCTTTGCCAGCTGCAAGACTCCCCACTTTTAAAATATCTGCTATTGGCTGGTCTCTGCAAAGAGCATCTAAAGATTTTTTACAGGCACACTGATTTATATGAGTCTGGCTTTTCAGTCAGAAAACAATCTTTTTGGTGCCAAAGTGCAACTGACAAATCTGCCTGGTACATTTAGCAGGAGGAATTTCCGCAACATTGAGGAATTGTGTGATCTCAAGTTGTTACTTGCATGATGTTAGTATACACTCAATAAAAAAAAAATAAGTTTAAAAATTTGAAAAGGTCAGTAAGCATTTCCAGGGGACAGCATAGAGACATTCTTTTAAGGAAGACCATTCTATCATTTTATTTATTTTGGTTTACCCAAATCATTAAAGGCTCACTTTACATTCTGATTTCCACAGCAGAGGTGAAAAAAAATTCAGTACAGTTGGAGAAATACAAAACAGGTCTTAGAATGGAAAGCTACAAGTTTAATACAGAACAAAGATCTTTCTCTTCTTTGCTACTCAAGCTATTTAATGGAATTAACAAAGGTTTCAAATGGATGAAACCAACCTGCAAGTTTATTTATCTGAGTTGATGGGGGTTACTCATTGCTTCTTGTTCAACTGAATATTTTCCCTTTACCTTAGGCTAATAATACTCATCTAAAAGCTCTCCTGTCTTTGGGAAGAGAAAAAATCCCCCAGAAGAGCAATTCAGAGTGCTTAAACTGGGCTCTGACTCTGAATTGCCATTTTGAGAGTATCTGTGTCTATCTTCTCTGCTGACTACTGATGGAGTCAGTGGAGAGCTAGCGGCCTTCCTAGGTAAAAGTTTATGAAAATACCCTCCTCTGTATCTTACTGGTTCCTAAAAGCCTGCACAACAAACCATCCAATAGAACTATCTTTAACTGCTCTTGCCTAAAGGCTTCAGATTTTCTATTTAGATTTAAGATTTACCATGACTGTTCATGTTGGTTTTGCCATTAAAAATATTTCAATGTATTTTTCTTGGAAAATCCAGTTTCCTGTAAGATAGAAAGTACTTCTCATGAAAATAAGAGCTCCTGCACTCTGCCAGAAATATGGTTTTTTGTTTTAGCATTTTAGGTATGTATTGATAAATTTTCTGTTCTCTTACTGATTTAGATCCAGGTTTGTTAGGAAACATTCTTTGAGTTGAGCATAGTAGAGTGTAATACAAATCATAGCTAGCATTGTTTTACATGACTTTCAGTACAGGACCCTTGGGAAGCATGTACTAAACAAATATATGAGAGGAGCTGTTTCATTGGGTTTATGTTCTAAAGACAAGGTAAAATAGGAAATTAATCAAGAAGGTAGGATGAAGTAAATGACTTGAAGAAAGCCCCAGCTGATATAATAGCTCAAATACATCAAAATCAACAGCAACCCATGAGGTCTTCAAGAGACCAAATATGTCACTGAAAACTCCATAAATTCTGTTTCTTCCTTCAAAAGCTTCTGACTACACTTTCAACCATAGCACTAAAACCATTACTGTTACATAGAAAAGAGTAATGTTATTTTAGAATCATAGAATCATTTACCTTGGAAAAGATTTTTAAGATCATTGAGTCCAACTTTAAAACCAGTGTTTTCATAGACTCTGCCCATTTATCTTTATTAATTTTACTGGATGAAACTGCCCTGTTTGATACTACTGACCATGAGCATTAAACTTTTTAATTATGTTTAAGATAATGTTATCTTCTTTGTGACATTGCATATTCTTCTCAGTTCCATTTATTTTTAATTAGGATGCCAACATTTTCCAGTCTGCCAGCCAAATGAACAGCATGAATAACTACTGATATGGATACAGGAATATTTTTGCCTTCTGATGAGCAAGGGGAAGGAGGCCTAATCTAATCCTTATAATTTAACAAAGGATGGATCAGGACACTATCATTATGATCAAAAGAGAAGTTAGAAAAAGACTTACCAAATACACAGATAATTTTTTTTCTGCATCAGGGTGCCTGTAAGATATTACACCATAGTTCATCTGTTCAGCCACGTATTAGTCTGCAGCATTTCTGACTTGTTCAGAGAAGAAGCCCAGGAGTATCCAGTCAAATAGTAAATGAATAATTGACTGGATAATTTAGGATATCTGGTAGAATAATGAGTTGCTGAAAACACTTAGTACTGGTTAATTCTGTTCCCACTCAAAATAGAAAAATGTCCTCTGGCTTTTCACTATTGAAATAAAGGTTAAGTTAATGGTAAGTCTATTTTGAAAATTTTATCCTTGGCACATAATATATAATCATTCATTTCTTGCATTCAGTCTGTTTCATTTGGTTATTCACACCTGCCTTTGGTAACATAATACGGTGCAGCTAGCTAGACCAAATACAAAACACCTTTTCCGAGAAGCAGTCAACATTAGTGATGATTAGTGATAATTCAGATGTTATTTAAGGATACTATTCTTAGCAACACAAGTTCTTCACAATGTGATGTGAAATTTTGCTAATTTGTAGACTTCTGTGAATTCAGTTTTGCAGCACATCTTAAAGTGTTGGTTTGTCTGCAGGTGTGCAGCTTAACTGTTGTGGGTATAAAGTCCTTAACATATTCTAGCTTTGAATGTGTTGAATGTTTCAGTAATTCTCCAGTTAATATTCAGCTGGCAAGCTGCTAGAGCCTATTCAAATAAATGTCTCAAATTTACCCAAATTCAGAAGTTGCAGCAGGAGTACTATAATCAAAAGATCTTGTCTGAAACTTGTTAGCCTTTTGCTAGATAGAAAATACCATAGAAACAGCATTTCTAACCGTCTTCTACCTCTTGCTAACCGCAACAGTTAAGGTACAACAGCACATATCTGTCTGACTTATGTACAAAGTATTAATACGCTACTCCCAATTATTCCTCTGTCACCAAAATGGTGCCACTGATATGTCTTAGAAAAATTCTTTTTCTTTCTCAATTGTATGGGACCTTTGTATTTTTGTGAGAGGCTGCAAATTCTGTTATACAAAGTATCAGCTGGTAGTGACAATTTACGTTCAGTTATTTTTTCTCTCTATGCTGCTCTGATTCATTATCCTATCTGCATGTCTTCTATACCAGCTAAAGGTGGACTATTTTACAATTGCCTTTTATTGAATCTTCCCACATTTAAAACCAAGGAAATAGTATTGTTACTGTTATGGATGTGACTCGTAGGAAAGAGATGGGAACGTTGCTCCTACAGGGTTTCCCTGCCACTGTGCTAAGTTTCTAATCAGTCAAAAAGTACAGAATAGCTATGTCTTTAGTTCCTCAACACTGCTTTTGTTGCTTATAATGAAAGCTATCTAAAAATAATGACTGGGTGTGCTCAAAGTCAATTACCTAAATATGTATTTAGACTCCTGAAAAACTCTGTTCTTTGTAGGTCCTCACTTTTCAAAAGTATTTATTGTTACAATCACTTATTATGTATTTAGGATGACTAAATCTAGAATTTGTGTTTTCATTCATTACCTTAATTACTTTCACAAAGTGCAACTGAAGCTGGAGTGCTTTTGTTTGTGTACTGTCCGTATAAATAGGTTGTGCCAGTGTGCTGTTCCTCAGCACAGGCACAGCACAATGGCTTCCTGCTGCTGTGCAAATACTAAAGAGAAGTCAAGGGGGGTTTATTTCTGAAGCAAGAGACACTAATTCCACAGTGACACCATTTTATTAAATGTTGTCTCTGTCTTCACATGCACGGCTACATAGCTGAGTGAAGGCTGTCCAACCTTCCCCTCTTCAGAGATTGCTGGATGCATATCAGCTCTGACGTGGATGCTGTAGCTGGTAGCACTTCACTCATGACATGCCTTGACCCATCTCTGTAGGCACACATTGAGTAACTGAATGATGTTGTTCCTCTGGAAGACTGTAGGTGCAAAAGTTCGACAGCTTGTTTCTTTCATTGTCCACAGTATTCTGTTCATCTCAAATAGCAGGGTAGTGTTCTAATTTGCCCAAAAACAATTGGTCAGTGACAGCTGACTGCATCTCTGGTTTTTTTTTACAAAGGAAGAGACTCTAGGAGTCAAAAGCATGGTTAGTATTCCAGTATATTGAAAGCTGGAACAAAAGAGAAGTTTCTTGGTAAAGAGAAATACAAGTTATATTTGGTGTTCTCAGAACTTTGAGACAGTAATGCTCTGGTCTGAACAGTTGGGCCAGATGTGACTTGAATTCTGTCTACAACCTGTCCATTTCTGAAAATAAAAGTGTTTGAATACTTCAGAGTTTTCATGTATCAAAAATCTGTTTTGCTTCATTCTGGAGTATGAGCTAATTAAGTTCAGTTTTAGTTCAATTTAATTTCTACAGAAATAGATAAATTACATATTAAAAAAGATCTTATTTAGTTAAACCCAATTATTGTGAGTGAAAGGAATATGGGGCAACGATTCATTGCATTTGCTGCTAGACAAAAATCTCATAATACAATTTAATGTAAAAATCACTGCCTGCTGCCTGGCTGGGACATGAAAAAGCCAATGCACCATTTAGAGCACATCAGAAGCAAAAAGCCAATATATCTCTGAAGCTCTAAAAGAGAGAAGAAACTTTATTTTAGTTGAAGAAATAATTTATATAGTTATATATTGTTGCATGGAACCTGCAGAGCTTATAAAATTCAAATGTTTTAAATTCCAAATTAGAAAGAGGTAAAATTTAGGCTGACTGTTGCTTGCAGAAGATTTTCCAGGCTGTTTTCTGACATGCTAAATATAAAATACACCCTGTGAGAAATGTTTGATTAATTCTGAAGCCTGTGATGAATGTTCATCAGGAACCATCGACCACTGCCTCATCTCAAGTGGAATCAAACTGGAGATTTCCTAGAGAAAGCACAGATAGACCTCTGAAGTTCAGGGTTTAATCTAAATTCCTTGTACACCTTTAATCTTGCCTGAACAGATAAAGCAAACTTGTTTTCACAGCTTGGTGAGAAATGACCACTGTTAGCTGCACAGTGAGTCTGTAACTGTGAAAATGTAATTGTTGGTAAACAAGGACAGTGGATTGACAGGAAAGTTGCTTACCTTTTTTATTTGGTTGGTGTTTGTTTTTTTTCTGTTTATTTATTTTTTTTTTTAATTCCATTTTTTCATTCAAACTCCCTTCCCCCCCACCTTTTTTTTTTTTTTCATTCAAAAGAATGGAAGAAACTCATCCCAGCCCTGACTGTTTAAAAAGCAGGGGGATCCTGTCTCTTGAAAATAGTCTCCTGAAGTCTGCTTCTATCCCTGTGTTTTTTTTTTTGCAATAGGAATTTCAGATAGAAGTCGAATGTCTGCTGTTGAATGCCAGAATACAGCAGATGAAAGGACAGGTGCAAAAGTCCGTAAACATACCTTACTTATAGACTCTGTGACCAGAGAACACATACATAATCTTAAGGTATTAATAATATTGCATAGTACAAAGATAATTGGACTGAAATCTCAAACTGAATGAAAAATCTGTGCTATGAGGTACAAAACACATTTTGTGTGAAATTTAAACAGCAGTAATAAAAAAATAGAAATATCTAAATGTGTGAAGCTTCTGCAGAAATGTGACCTGGTATTCAAACTAATATTAACTGTTCAAAGTTATTCACATTTCCTTATGTATTTCTTGTTCTTTTGAGAAACTTCTGGGTTTATTACTGGCTACTGCTCATATTTTATTTTTTTCTGGAACCTCTTTGTCTTTCTTCCAAAGAAACTAAAACATGGGAATTTTAATTTAAGAAGTCAAGACAGTATTTGTTGTCTTTTAACTATAGCTTTTTATTACAAATTGTTCCTGAGTAATTAATCGGAAAAGGCCAGGAAGGTATTCTTCATGACGTTATTGCAGAGAGTAGTTTTCAATCTGTTTACTACAGAGACAGCAACACAAGTTCTGTCCACATGTAAGATAGCATGCACTGAGGCATAATGATAAGCAGATGGCATTATTTGCAGTGGAAGTAATAGCAACCAGAAGCATTTCTGCCTACATTATTTTGCAAATGCTTTTACTTTATGTTGTGTTAACATGTGGAACTTTGTGTGCTTTCCCAATGAAAGGCATAGGCATTGATAGCAACTGGTGAGAGAGCTGGTGGTGATAAGTAAACAGAGAACAGTTATTTGGATGTGGATGGTATTTATAAACAACACAGCTACAGCCACAGCAGTCACTAAAAAATAAGAAAAAATACTAGTTAAATAGTCCAGGATATGGAGGGAAGATGAAATTGGGTGATGGTTCTGTCATTAAAGATGTTGTTTCTGAAAGTCTTTATATGAATATGCCATTCAGAAAATCTGAAGCTTCTAACTTTTATTACCAATAGTACTGCCTAATTTACCACTGCCATCTGCTTGACAATTATTGCTGGAAGTAGTGCAACCAAGGCAGATTATTTCAGAGAATGACATCATTGCAGGATATGAGTGCACTGTGAGATGGAGTGTGATAGGGAGATTCTCAGGTTAGCAGAGACCTAAGTTACCTATTTTACATACACATATGCACACACAAATATCTGCAGGTGTGCATATGTACACAGTATGTCTCTGTGTGGAGAGACAAAAAATATTGTGTAGTAGTATAATCTCAGTTACAAAATAATGTAACTAATTGAGACACTGTTTCGTTTTAATTGAGCTTTGCAAGGTTTGTATGCATTCCCCTCTCAAGTGTTAAATAAAGCTCTGAGTCTGAAAAAATTAAAGTGAACTATTTAGAATATTATTAAAATTCTTTTCTTTGAAAAGACATCTTGGCGTGTACTTGGAGTTGTATTTTCTTTAGATATTTGTCCTTATGTCTTTTTGCACTTACAGCTAGACTTTTTCAGTCACCAATACATTGAAAGAGATGGTGCAGAAGGGTCTTACATCTGTTGCAAGTTCCAGAGGCATTCAGCCTCCAAAGGCACAAAGGACCGTATGCAACAGTGGCAATAGTACCTGCTGGAAGATGGCAGCATGTCCTCCCTCTAGCACTGGCTCAAAACAGCTGGTGTGGATAAGGATGGGCAACGAACACAAGTCAGACTGCTCCCTGGTGTGCTGTAGAGCACAGCTAGCCGCTTTTCTTTCTTCTTATCTCAGCAGTGAAGAGCACAGTGTTATGTTAGGGCAGACTGAAATGGGCAACTCCAGGCATGGTGAATTCATTGCAACTGCTGGTTGGAAGGACAGAGCTGAGAAGCTACTGTATGGTACGTACTGCTGTGTTACAGAAGAGGATATAACCAGAGGAGAACCACCATGCTTTTGGGAACTGACACTTTTGGAGTGAAAGGAATATCTGTGTATCCAATCAGAGGAATAACAAAATTATTTTGGAATCAGCTGTGGGGAATGCATTGCCTTTCTTAACGCTTCTGGTAAAAACAAAACCAATAGAAATAATAGTAATAATTTAAAAAGTATAATAACACATACATGCATAATTCATTTAGAGTATCATGTTTTGGAAACAGTTCCAGGCATTCTACCACTCAAATGCGATAGCCTGATAAGAAGAATCACCAAAGTAATTCAGTATTCTCATTTATTTTTATCATAATAACAGCAAAAGATCTGAGAACACAGAACAGTTACTCAAGTAATGCAGTGTAGGGTGCAGTCCTTGCACTAAATATTTTACAGTCAAAGCAGGTGAAACTGTCAAGAGACAGGAGAAGGAAAGCACTTTCACTGTCACTTCATGCATGAGAAACAGAACCTCTGCCCCAAACCTGATGTCCTGATGTCTGGAGTTTGTACTCCAACCTAGAAAGACACTGAAGCATGCACTCAGAGTTGTACAGGAAGCTCTTTAGCACCAAAACCAATAGGAACTACACCCCCAACCACTAGAACCTTTGTTCCCATGAGTTCCTCATGGAAAATTAGAAATTAAACTGGGACCTACCAAATAATTTAGCCACAAGATCAACTTCTCCTAAACCCCAATCTCCTCTCTAGGGTTCAGTTTAATCACTGTGACTGTAAAATGGCTTACCAAATATGGGAGCACTACATTAGCTGTATTGAGTACTCTTATCTGATTAAGCAGTGTCAGCATAGACATCAGCAAAGATAGCATTTTGTTCTTCATGCCGACCCTCTGCTGTTCAAAGACTTTTAGCTGAGCCAGCTAGTGTGAAACTAGCCTGGCTATGCCTGCAGGACACATCTGCCACAGCTTCAGCGGACAGACTCTAAGATCTGAAAAGCAATATCATAATCAGAAAAGTTATGCTACAAAGAGATGCTAGCGAAGGTCCTGAGGAAACTTGCAATCATTTGTGTCCTAAACTTACATGAAGCATTGTCTATGTCTATGCCTATATCTATGTCTATGTCTATGTCTATGTCTATGTCTATGTTAACTGAAGTATTGCAATCATAATAATGCTGTAATAGAATGAAGAGAGAGCATATTTCTTTATTTTGTAGACTTTTTTCCCTTTATTTGAATAGGTGGACTGCTTAATATACAGAAGCAACAATGTAATGCCGAAAGACTGTGCTAAAAAATAGAAGTTCCTTTTAAAGACCATCATCAATGAGTTATAAATTTGAAGTGCTCTATTTTCACTAGTGCATTTTACACTAACCTAAACATTGATGTTACACTGAGCCTGAAATCAATGAAGGTGCTTCACTGTAAACAAGAGAACAACTTGCCCCAGTGAGCACAATTCATTTTTTTTTAATCTGGAATGTGAACTGAAGCCTGTGTAAAAATCTTCTCCTCATAAAGCTACAAACTGCAGTACATCTGTTTCTCTCACCAGCTTACATGAGCCCTGAGTGGCAAAATATTAGTAAAAAAATAAACAGGAATCTTTTTAACACCTGCTCTGTTTCCATGCAATCAGAAGCTAATACTATTTTTAACAAATTGATATCTAGCTATTCATCTACAGTAAGTGATAATGAATAAAATTAAAATAGAATCTATTAATTCTGTTCTGTATCTACATATGTAAATCTACAGCATTGAAAATGTATCTTTTGTCATACAATTCAGAAAATATATTGATAATGGCTTTGAATGTTACTGCATGTATGATGGCACATATAACAGTGGGAACAGAGTAATGCACATAGTCCCAAATAGCACCATTTTGATTCTTAGAATCTTCTTTCCCTTGGCATGCATTGGTGATACCCAGAAATTTCTTAGTTACCTGTATAGAGTTTTTTTCGGCAATTCTCGTGACTTTCAGAGCATCGAGGTTGTATCCATATGTGCTTGAAATTTTCACTGCAGTGATTTTTGCAGTTGTAAGTGGAAAATGAATTGAAATGATTTTTATAGGAGCATGTGGGTTAAAGCTGAATGAAAGACTATAAAAAGAT